>QXEO01000184.1:2898900-3142377 GCA_007115705.1 Dactylis glomerata
TGCCGACACATTACTAGGCCGACATAGGAAACATTCAAATAAAGCCAGCCGGCATATAACAAAAAACTGTAAATAAACAACAAATATACCTCGGAGCTAGTTACCCGGCTTCTTCGGGATGCCGGTATTTCATTCATTAGTCTTGTGCCGGCACAACACGCCGGCATACAAAGGAAAATATGGAAATACATACATTGTGTTGCTCAGGAGTAAAAGGGGCGCAGTAGAGCTATGTTCCATGGCCTCTTGGTTTCTTCTCCGGACCTGTCCGCCTTATTCTTCTTGGGGTCCTGCGCATCTATAAGATAATAGGCATCATTGTGCAGAGCTCTGCTCACAATGAATGGCCCCTCCCATGGAGGAGTTAACTTATGCCGGCCTTCTGTTCCTTGCTTTAGCCGGAGTACTAGATCTCCCTCTTGAAATCTCCTTGGATTTACCTTCTGCGCATGATAGCGTCTGAGGTTCTGCTGATATACTGCTGTTCTTGACAGAGTTATTTCCCTTGCTTCCTCTAGCAGATCAACATCATTTTCTCTGGCTTCTTTAGCCTCTTCCTCAGTATATAGCACTATTCTTGGTGCATCATGTATTACATCTGTTGGAAGCACAGCTTCTGCTCCATACACCAGGAAAAATGGTGTGTAGCCTGTTGATCTATTCGGAGTTGTTCTTAAACTCCACAGCACTGCTGGCAGCTCATCTAGCCAACATCCCGGAGTTTTCTCCAGGGGCTCTATCAGCCGGGGTTTTATGCCGGATAATACTAGCCCATTCGATCTCTCTACTTGGCCATTGGCACAAGGGTGGGCAACCGACGCAACGTCCAGCCGGATTCCCACTTCCTCACAAAATCTGGCAAATGGTCCTTGGGCAAAGTTTGACCCATTGTCAGTGATGATGCCATGAGGAACACCATATCTCAAGATTATATCCTTTAAGAATTTCACTGCTGTGTGACCATCACACTTGCTTATGGGCTTCACTTCAATCCACTTGGTGAACTTGTCCACCATGACCAGGATATGGGTCATTTTCCCTCTGGCCGGCTTAAAAGCCCCGACCATATCCAAGCCCCAAACAGCAAAGGGCCAGGTTATTGGGATAGTTTTCAGGGCAGATGCCGGCTGATGAATCTGGTGGGCATATCTTTGACACCCATTACATTTCCGGACCAAGTTTTCTGCCTCTTGCAGTGCCGTTGGCCAATAGAAGCCATGCCGGAATATCTTTGCCACCAATGCCCTGGACGAAGCATGGTGACCACACTCCCCCTGGTGAATTTCCCGGAGCATCTCCAGACCCTCCGCAGATTCGACACATCTCTGCAATACTCCGGTGGTACTTCTCTTGTATATTTCTTTGTTGATGATGGTATACGCTTTGGATCTCCTTATAACCCGGCGGGCCTCGGTTTCATCCGCCGGCACTTGACCATCCACCATGAAGTTCATGATAGGACGTGCCCATGAGGGCACTTCCCTGACAGTGAACACTGCCTGATCTATTTCCATCATTTCGACCGACACATAATCGATCTCCATGAGCTGCAAAGTCCCCGGGACTGAAGAATCAGTCCCCGGGTATGCCGGAGCAGTCCCCGGGTATACCGGCACAACCTCTTGGCACATTTTACCCTTGCCTTTAGTTTTGCTCCGGAATACTGTACTAACAGCATATGCCGGCCCAGTCCCCGGGACTGAGGAAACAGTCCCCGGGTTATCCGTCCTGGCTCCGGCATCTATCTCCATTGGAACTGCTTCGTCTGGACCTGGCGGGACATAAATGGAGGATGACTCCGGCGAGGGTTTGATCGATGGCTTCCTCAGATGCTCCAGCGAAATGCCGGGCGGGATTGAATCTCGGGAAGACCCCAGCTTGGATAATGCATCGGCTGCATCGTTCTGAGCCCGGAGAACGTGCCGGAACTCACAACCTTCAAAGTAACCACTTAACTGCTGCACTAGGAAACGGTATGATGCCATGTTAGCATCATGCGCGTCCCATATGCCGGAACACTGCTGAATCACTAAGTCAGAATCCCCGAAGCACATAATCCGGCGAATTCCTATGTCCTTAGACACCTTCAGGCCATGCACAAGTGCCTCATATTCCGCCACATTATTTGATGCTGCAAAGTGAATCTGCAGGACGTATCTCAGCTGGTCATTCTTTGGTGAACTGAGAACTATGCCGGCACCCAAGCCATGGATTGTCTTGGACCCATCGAAATGCATCCTCCAATAATTGGCATCTGGCAATGGTGGCTCATACTGTATCTCGGCCCAGTCAATAAAGAAATCAGCCAAGACCTGGGACTTGATTGTATCCCTCTTATCGTACTGCGGTGTATATGGTGAAAGCTCTATTGCCCACTTTGCTATCCGGCCGCTGGCATCTTTGTTGCCTATAATTTCCGAGATAGGGGCCTCGGCCACTACCCGGATTGGATGCTCTTGGAAGTAATGCTTGAGCTTCTTGGCCGCCATATAGACACCATAGGTCATCTTCTGATAGTGGGGGTAGTTTTGCTTTGAGGTGGAGAGGACTTCACTCAGATAATATACCGGCCGCTGCACGGTTTTGCCTCCTTCCTCTCGCTCTACTACCACCACAGCACTGACAACTCGGTTGGTTGCCGCTATATAGAGCAACATTGGCTCCCGGGGCATCGGAGACGCTAATACCGGCGCTGTCGACAACAACTGTTTCAATTCCTTGAAAGCTGCATCTGCTTGCGTTGTCCAGACAAATGTGTCGGACTTTTTCATCAACTGATATAACGGCAGAGCTTTCTCTCCCAGCCGGCTTATGAAGCGGCTCAGGGATGCGAGGCACCCAGTGAACTTCTGTACTTCCCTCAAATCTGTCGGCGGCTTCATCCTTTCTATGGCACGAATCTTGCCGGGATTCACCTCAATACCCCGGCTGGAAACAAGGAAACCGAGCAACTTGCCCGCCGGCACACCAAAGGTGCACTTAGCCGGATTCAACTTCATCCGGAATCTCCTCAGGTTCCCAAAGGTTTCCCGGAGATCATCTATGAGAGTCTTTCTCTCCTTGGTTTTTATGACGATATCATCGACATATACCTGCACATTTTTATCTATCTGATCGTGCAAACACTTTTGCATGCACCTTTGGTAAGTTGCGCCGGCATTTCTTAAACCGAACGGCATAGTGAGATAGCAATAAGCCCCGTACGGGGTAATAAAGGATGTCTTTATTTGATCTGGCTCAAACAAGGGGATCTGGTGGAAACCAGAATAGGCATCTACAAATGATAACAGTTCACATCCGGCTGTGGAATCAATCACTTGATCGATCCGAGGGAGCGGGAATGGATCTTTAGGACATGCCTTATTCAAGTTGGTGTAATCAACACACATCCGCCATACTTTCACTATGGCGGGCTCGTCTTTCTTCTTTTCCACCAAAACCGGATTAGACACCCAATCCGGATGAAGTACTTCCTTGATAAAGCCAGAGGCTAAGAACCTGGCCACTTCCTCCCATATGGCTTTCCTTCTATCGCCGGCATTCCGCCGGAGCGGCTGCTTCACTGGCTTAGCATCGGGTCTCACGTGCAATGCGTGCTCAGCCAGCTCCCTCGGCACACCTTGCAGGTCCGAAGTAGACCATGCAAAGATATCCCGATTCTCACGGAGGAAGCTGATGAGCTCGCTTTCCTATTTGGGATCCAAACTTGCCCCAACCAGGGCATGGCGCTCCGGGAAAGCTTCATCCAGAGGCACCTTTTTGACTTCCTTACTCACTTGAAAAGAAACGCTGCCACCGGGATTTGTCATGCCCGGCATAGATTTGCCGGCCACGACCGTCTCAGCAATCTCCACTGCTCGCTTGAGCCTCTTCCTCTCCTCTGCAATGATCAGAGTCTCGGCCAGATTGGATCCGGCGGTGGCACATGCCATCGAACGCTTGTAATCACCAATGATGGTGATCACTCCTTTGGGTCCCGGCATCTTCATCTTCAGATACGCCACATGCGTAGAGGCCATGAATTTTGCCAGTGCCGGTCTACCCAGCAAAGCATGGTAGGGGCTCTCCAGATCAACCACCTCGAACATGAGGTTTTCCACCCTGCAGTTATCCCGGCTGCCAAACACCACATCCATCCGGATCTTGCCCATCGGCGCACACGAAAGTCCCGGCACAATGCCGTGGAACGTGGTCTTGCTCGGTTCCAGCATATTTTCCTTGATTCCGAGCTTCTCCATCGTATCCCGATACATGATGTTGATGCTGCTTCCATTATCAATGAGGACCTTGCTGAATCTTACGTTATTAGCCGGCCCGACGAATGTCGGATCCATCACCAGCGCATATCCGCCGGGATTTGGCATGATCCGGGGATGATCTGCCCTGTCCCAACCAACAGCCTGGTCAGACCAGTACATCAGCTTTGGCACAGCCGACATAACGGCATTCACCTCCAGACACCGCCGGTACAAGCTTTGCTTGTCTGTTCTCTCGGTCTCAAAGACCATATAGCTCTGATCATACTCCTTGTACTCATTCCGGCCCGCTCCTGGGCCTCCGGCGTTATATTCCGGATTATAGCTCTGGTCAACTTGATTTACGCCGGCATTTCCGGCGTTGCTCTGATTCCCAGGATTAACCGGCCTAGGTGGGACTGCAATCGTATTGGCACCTGTCAATGGCGATGGAGCTGCCGGGACAGAGGGTCTAGCCGGTCCCCAGGGACCTGCACGACCTGCTAATATGTCGTCCAGCCACGAACAGTTCCTTGTCAAATGGTTTGCCGGCTTTCCCGGCTGGAATGTGTGGAACACACAAGGCTTGTCCATGGCAAGACCCACAGTATACTTCGGCCACTGCTTCTTCTGGCCGGCGGCTCCGCCGACATTCTTGTTGGTCCAGACATTCTTCTTCTGGAACGGCTGTGCTTGCTGCTGCGGCTGCTGCTGAGGCTGCTGATAGTTCTCATATCTCGGACGCTGGCTACTGCCGGCGCCCCCTTGCTCTTCCTCCACAGCTGCAACTTGTGCTGCCCCATACCGGTGATCCGGCCTTTCATCTCTTCTCTTGTTCCGGTTATCAGTGCGATAATATTGCCCTGATCTCCCGGCATTGCTGGTGTTCCCCTGGGTTTGCCCCTGTCCTTGTGAATCGAGACTGGGCTGCATGGGATCTCCCAGAGCATAACTATCAGCGATCTTGATTGTTTCGGCCAGCGTGGCCGGCATTTGCCTCTGAAGCTTTTGCCACAGCATGGTGCCATGCCGGCACCCATGAGCGAACCACATGATGGCCTGCTGCTCATTGATTCCTTCGCAGGAATTGCGCAACGTGCACCACCTAGTCAGATAGTCATGGTCAGTCTCATTCACTCCTTGCCGGCAGTTAGCCAGCTGCTGCGGACGGTTGGGCCTCTTGTATGTACTGGTAAAGTTCGACACAAACTGCTCTTCGAAATCAATCCAGCCGTTGATACTCCCGGCCGACAAATTATTCAGCCATATCCTGGCTGGACCTTCCAACATCTGCGGCACATATCGTACCGCCCATCTGAGGTTTCCTCCGGCGATGTTCACCGCTGTGGAGTAATCCTCCAACCAATCTTCCGGCTTCGTACTGCCATTATATGTCCTCGCGCCACGCGCGAGCTGGAAGAAGTAAGGCACCGGCTCCCCCATAATCCGGGGTCCGAAACACATAGGGCCCGGAGCTCCTTGTCTCTCCACCAACTCTGATTGGTGGATCTTGTCCAGCTTGAAACGTGCATCATTGGCTTCCAAGGACCGAGGTCCAAGCCGGGATGCTATTGGGCCTGCGATCATCTGCTGCTGCTGCTCCGGCTGATGCTGCTCACTATGCCGGCCTTGCTGGTGCTGCTGCTGATATCCCGCCCTGGCAAGGGCGGAATTGCCGTCATCCTCTCGATGTCCCGGATGGCCTGCACTCTGCTGCTGCGCTGCACCTCCGGCGCCCTGTTGCTGACGCCGGGCTGCACTGTTACTCCGGCCACCACCGGCCGCGCCTGCTTCATGCCCGGCCGGCATACTCTGGCCGGGCTTCTTGCTGCCGACATACTTGTCAGCTTCGCCGACATTCTTCTGCACCATCGCCTGCTTTCTGGCGACAGCCGGTTCGTACACCTGGATCTGCTTGTCCCGGCGGCCAGAGGTCACACTTCCGGCACGCCGGGCGCTAGGATGCGGGGACGAGGCTTGGCCCCTCGACCTCGCGCCGGCACCTCCCGCCGACACAATGTACTGAGACGCCCCGGCACCCGGGTTTGCCTTCTTAAAGGCCTCCTGCTGCTTTGTAGCTTCAGACAAAAGTTGGTTAAGCCGGGCTTGCTGCTCACGCAGTGCTTCGCCGGATAAACAAGATAAATCCTTAGCTACCTCGGCCGCCGCTCTAAGGTTCTTTACTGGTGAACTATAGACTACCTTAGGCACAATACTAGTTGCGGTATGACTCTTATCTCTAGCATCTTTTCCTATCTCAGCATTAAGATTTCTGCCTCTAGTTCTAACCTCTTCTATCCGGCTAGGCCGGATTACTACAGGAGTAAAACCATGGGCTGCCTCATACTCACGGAGTTGCCGGTTAAACCGTTCGCGCTCCTGGTTCATGGACAGGGCCTCGTCGACGAGGGCCTGACGAGATCCCTCCAGGACCTCCCTTGTCTGCTCCGGATCAACGCCGGATCGCACCGGCTCGAGAAGCCGGTCGATGATGGGAAGAAGAACCTCGCCCCTAGCCGGCACACCGGAAGTGCCGGCCAGGTTCTCCGCACGCTCCAACGGAGGACGCGCCGACCTCTTGACCTTCGGCGGCTCCGGAGGAGAAGCTCCGGCCGCTGCTGCTTTGCCGGCATCTTCCGCCGGCGGCACGGATGTGCCGGCCATCATCACCTCAGCCGGCTCTACTGAGCGAGCGCTACGCCCAGCGTGAGCCAGCCGATGTGACGGAGGATCCGACGCCACCAGCACCTCCTTCCTGCAAATTCTCTCAGTCCCCACGTACACCTCGTGGGAACCGAAAGACATAATCCGGCCATCCCTGGGGAACGGCCGGCCACCGAGACAACCGGCGTTGTCACTGACGAAACTGAGCGAGCCTAGCCTCTGGACGAGGCCAGAGACCACGCGCACTCCCGAAGCTGCTATCACAGACCCCGTCCGAATGAACACTCCGCCCAGCACATCGATCTGCCCCACGGTGGGCGCCAAATGTCGTCGTGGTGAAACAACATATGCCATAGGATGGCTTAAATGGGGGCCGAACTAGATGCTGGAGGATTCGGGAGAGGGGAACGAGCTAAAAAGCACGACAGAAAGAGACACTGATCTACCCAGGTTCGGGGCTCTCGTAAGGAGATAACACCCCTACTCCTGCTCTACTGATTGTATATTTGGGTCGATGTAGTACACAACAATGGTGCTTCCAAGCTCTCTACTAGAGAAGGAAGATGAACTGCTAAGTGTAGGAACACAGAGTGACCAACCAACCCTTTACCAGGGCTCCCTATGCCACCTTATATAGTGGTGGCCAGGGTTACAACGGTCATACAAGACCACAAGACACGGGCTACACTCCAAACAGGAGCTGGTGACGATGGCAGAGACCCTTGACTTCGCCCCTGATTGCTCTCGATGGGACGCCATATCCCTGTACCTTGTACCTCTTGAACTGTGGCCTTACCTCTGTGCGGTAAGCTTGTACTTGTGCACAGTGAGGGTAGGTAACCTCCACTGTGCACCCTGCCATCTTACTCTGCTACCATGCTTGGATGTTTTCTTCCTTGATTGTAGGGATGTGACACCTTGGTTGACTTAAGTATCCCGGATATGACCGTTGGCCATACCCAGGACTTATATGCCGGACCAACGACCTACGAGGGTCGGGTAATCCGGCCTCCCCTGCTCCTGCACAACACAGCAAATGGTTAGGCCGGCATATCTAAGTATATGCCGGCACACATATACTAGTATTCCGGCCATACCGGCATATCCAGACACCAGCCGGGATATACATATATGCCGGCCTGGCCGATGCTCCTATATTCCGGCCAGGCCTTTTCTTGGTCAACGGGCATAAAAGTCAACCATAGACCTTGTGTCTTTCTAGTCTCTTGACCCTACCGGGGGTCATCCCCCCGACAGCCACCATTGTAATACCACCACTGTAGCCACCCCATCAATAAAAGTCAGACAAGCAGGACGTAGGTCATTACCCTACCAAGGGGGCCGAACCTGGGTAAAACCTCGTGTTTCCCTGTTTTTGTCTGATCGTCGTCGAGTTCACCGGATCCCACAATGCGCTCTCCAGATCGAAAGCCCTCGAGCATGGGCATTGCCGAGTTAGAACCTCGTCAATTGGCGCCGATCGACCCGGTCCTATGTCGATCCTGGGACCTAGCCATCAGTAGGGTCGAACGACTTCGAAGCTCCACCTCCATCCCCAACCACCGCTTACTGCGCCGATTGCGACGCATACCACTTTGTGGGCGCCGGAGATTTCTCGTCTCACGAGATCGCCGGCTGTGAAAACCCTCGGGGAGGCACTACAGCTGTCTACCCGACGATATCCGAGTGCGAGCGGGCTCTCAATGCCCTCACGCTCCGCACCACGCCCTACGACCCTGATTATGTCGAAGGGCTGTACTCAGATTACACATGCTCGGACGACGACGACGTCTACCCCGAGGCTAAGGGGAAAATATGCAACTCAGATAGCTCATATTCGAGCGGCTCTGCAACATCAAGCAATGAATACATGGTCGATTACAACTCAGATCTCATGATTGAAGTCGAATCTTACCTCAGAGACGACGACACCTATCCTCCAGCGCTGGGCGAAATCAGCGACGACTCGATCCCACCGTTCGGAGGACACTGCATGATGGCGTCACATGGAGATGGGAACGAGAATAGAGCCAACGACGGTCGAAACCGGTCAAACACCGGCCGACAGTTCATCGCACAAGACCAGATCTGGTACGCAAGGAGGGTGTACGCGGGTGAAGCAGACATGGGCCCCAATCCGAGCCCACGGGAGCTAGCAGCGCTCCGGTTCGTCGTCCAAGAACAGAAGGATCAGATCAGCGCTGACAGGCGCATCTTGGAGAGACGCAGAGACGAGGCCGACGCGTCCAGCAGAAGGCGGGCCGCACTATCGTCCCACTATTCGTCAAGTGTCCAACATAGGACACGATCGCATATTCCGCCTGGGGCCAACATGCACAATGTCGCCCGAAACCTGGAAGCGGATTTTAATGAAGTAGATCTGCTACCCAAGACCAAGGAAGCTGCGATCATGGCAACCGCAGCGTACATTGCCGCGAATGCAGCCAACGACGACGAACATATGAGGCACTTGCGGAACCTGGCACTCGAAGGAGTTAGGGTGCTTCAGGGCACAGCTAACCAAGATCACGAAACAACGCCGAGAAGGGCCATCCTGCCAGTCGACCAGTCAAGACACCAAGTGGTGGAGCCTATCAATGGAGAGCTTCGACATGGCTTAGCTCAGAACAGAGTCGACAACGGGCGCGCACAACGCGAGGCCTGCCGCTTCGAGGAGGAGCGCGACCTAGAGGTGTTCGCCGGTAATCACGATGGGCTGTGTGGAGCGGAGTGTTTTAGTCTCCTGATCTGTTCCACACCATTGCCAAAAGGGATCAAGCTCAGCGATGGTGTCGTCAAGTTCAATGGGCAGCAGGACCCTCGAATTTGGCTCGACAATTTCATGACCGCCGTCACCATCGGCGGTGGATCCAGAGACAATGCTCTCCAGTTACTATCATTGCACCTGAAGGACAACGCTAGGGCGTGGCTAAACAACCTTGCTCCGGACAGCATATGCTCCTGGGAAGAGTTTCGGCAAGCCTTTATCGCCAACTTTCGAGGTACCTCTCGACGGCCCATGTCGTTTGAAGAGTTACGCTTATGCGTACAAAGGACCGGAGAAAATCTGAGGTCCTACATCTCACGATGGATCAGTCTCCGCAACACGGCGGAAAATATCTCGCCCGAGAGAGCCATCGATGCCTTTCGGGGCGGTCTCATTCGATGGGACTTCAAAGAGGAGCTAGGGCGCTGCAATTCGAAGACGGTCGACCATCTCATGAGCTTGGCAAACGAGTGGGCTGATGGAGAAGATTCGATCGCAGCACCCAGAAGCCGCCGACGATCAGCGGAGCGTGACGTCGATGCGGAAGACCAGTTTCACAACAGCTCCCGAAAGAAAGGTCGTCGGAACCGCTACGATGACACAGACGCCCCGGACATGGTAGCAGCAGGCTACGTCCACGAGGACCGGGACGATAATCGCGATGGGGCGCGACGAGGAAACAACTACTACGGCCGACGAGGGGTTAACTCGACAAATGTCCTAGATGAAGGACTTAGGATCGGGGAGATAGGGCGTCGGATGAACTCGGAGGTAAAGTTAGTCGAAATAGGTGTGTGTCGAAAGTAAACTTGGGTGTTCAACCTGGCTTGCTTTCAATCTGCCCTACACCGTCCCCTCCTGGCCCCTATATATAGGTGGCCAGGTCTTGAGGATCGGGTAGGGTCCGATACAGATTACAATATCGACATACGGTAAGAACTCGTATTCGATTGTCATTACAATTGGGCCTAGCTATACGGGCCTTAGGGGTACTCAACTAACGGGCTCTATTAACTATACCCTTGTCAGTAGCCCCTGAGATTCTACCAGAATTGCAGATTTGGGTTGAATCTCTAATATTTAAATCTTCGACTTTGATCAATTCTTCGATTTCTTCTTATCTTCAAATCTTCGACTCGGTCTTTCGACTTATTTTCATGATATTTTTTCGCAAGGGGTTTTGATGAACAAGCCTGACAACTCTGACAGATCAAGAGGTCAGTTAACTGCCGGAACAGATACTTGCCACCTACTTCAAATTCAATCCGTTGGATTTGAATTCGGGATACCGGTCAAACCCATTCTTTTGCCGCATTTAGGACTTACAAAGAATGAATCCCAGTGATTCTCAGGGTACCCAGTGCGTCCACCAGGATTTTCTTCGCATCGTAGACACGGATACATACCAGCAGAGCGCATCCATGTGCGTATACCAGGCCACACAGGACGGATCCCGGGGTCTTACCTTCATGATAAATCACGGCATTCGAGTTTCGTTGCGATAACGCAACTCGAGAATCTTATGTCGCAGCCAAGTTTTGACTAATAAAATCAAAGAATTTCGAACTTAAATTAACTTCTTCAAATTCCCTCTCGATGAGAGTAGTCTCTCTATATTTGGTCGACTATGTAGTCGAAGTTCGCATGATAATCTTTCTTCATCTCCACCATTGATTACCTTATCCTCTATCGGGTGCGCGCTCAGCGCTCCCGATGAGAGTAGCCCCCGAGGCTATGTTTGAATACTTGTAGTCGAGCATAGGCTCAAAATTCAATTCATCTTCTTTCTTGTAATATCTCCTGTTTACAAGCCCCCGAGCGCAAGGCGAGGTCTTGTATATCGTGCAACCACACTCTCCCCTTCTTATTTTTCTTCTTTGGTACTTATCGTCTGCTACGTGCAGAATTTAACTCTTTTGTAGAATACGCTTATGGGCTTTGCTTATCACGAAGGCCCAGTAATACGTACTTATAAATTAAGCACCTTCTGGCAAGGGTAAAAAACCCTAATCAGATTCCTCCTCTGCCGCATCATCTTCTCTCGTCATCTAGGGTTTCTAGCCTTCTTCCTCGTCCACATGGCTGACGCAGATGGTTCTCGTTTGAACCTTGGCTCTCCGGTGGCACCGCGAGGTCGGGGCCGCCCTCGTGGAAGCAAAAACAAAACAACTCCGGCCGTCGCAGGATCATCATCGGCCGCTCCGGTTAAATGCCGCCCTGGCCGTCCACCTGGTAGTAAGAACAAGCCCAAGGTGACTAGCGCTGCCCCAGGTTCAAGCGCTCCTCCTCCTGCTGCTCTCGCTACTCCTACCGCTCCTCCCAGAATCTTTTCCTTTTTCTGCATTGCCATGGCGCAGTGCCGTGAGATTCAGCGCCTGCCGCTGAATTTCACCAAGTTCATGGATGGGCGAGAACTGCGAGAAGCGGTTCTCCGCGAACAATCTGGCAGTGGGACTCCATACGAGGTGGAGGCTTGGTATGATGGCGACGGCGAGCAGTACTTGAAGGGTGGCTGGTCGCAGTTTGCAGAAGACCACGACATCCACCAAGGCTTCTTCATGGCCTTCGACTTCCACATCGGCACGTCGAAATTTGACGTGAAGATCTATGATGGCACCCAGTGCCAGAAGAAGTATGAAGCTGAAGTCCACTTCCATTAGGATCTGTTTTTTATGTAATTTCGTTTGATAATGTCTTTGCTACCATGTTATCTGTAATGAATATTTGTACTCTGTTTTGATGTTTTTACTAGTACCATGAAAACAAGTCATTGTTCTGAGGTATGCTTTCCATATATCGGGTTCTTTGCGAACCAATTGATATGAAGAATATCGGGTTCTTTTGTGAACCAAGTTGCTTGAATATTTATCGGGTTGTCTGCACAACCTTATAGTGAAAAAAGATCTCAAAGTCGCGATAAGAATTCCTTTCGTACGACCCGAGGGTTGAAGCCCCCGAGCGGAGAAGTAAAAATATTTGTACAATTTTGTCGAGTTCAACCCAAAGAGCCCGACCTGTGGCCTCATGTTCTGGGTTCAGAAGGCTAACTCGAGTTTACTGATACCACTAGATTTACTCTACGCGTAAAAACGCCGTAGCTGCTCTGCATTCCATGGGTTGCTCTCGTCTTTCCCTGTCTTCTTGTCTTGTAGTCGATATGCTCCTCCTGGTATTACTTCTGTGACGATGTAAGGTCCTACCCAAGGGGACTCCAATTTGCCGTGGCTGTCTTGCCTGAGTCGCAAAACTAGGTCTCCCACCACAAAAGATCGCGGACGAACTCGACTGCTGTGGTAGTTTCGTAGACTCTGTTGATACTGCGTCGCTCTTTCTAAGGCCTTATCTCTTGCTTCATCTAGCGCATCGACATCATTTTGCAATGCTTCTGTTGATGTTGTCTCGTCGTATGCCGTCACTCTTGGGGCCTCGTGTGTAACTTCGACTGGAAGCACGGCTTCTGCGCCATGGACCAGGAAGAAAGGAGTTTCTTGAGTTGCTGCGTTAGGCGTAGTTCTTAGGCTCCAAAGAACGGAGGGCAATTCTTCTACCCAAGCGCTCTTGGCTTTCTCGAGAGGTGCTAAGAGCCTCTTTTTTATCCCACTACATATTAGGCCATTGGCTTTTTCGACTTGCCCATTTGTCTTCGGGTGTGCCACAGATGCGAATTTGAGCTTGATCCCTAGTCCTTTGCAATAATTCTTGAATTCCTTTGAAGTGAAGTTTGTCCCATTGTCTGTGATGATGCTATATGGTACACCAAAATGGAATACTATCGACTTGATGAAGCTGATTGCTGCTGTCGAGTCTTGAGTTGTTACCGGGGCCGCTTCCACCCACTTGGTAAATTTATCGACTGCCACTAGCATATAAACATGTCCTCCTGGCCAGGATTTGTGCAATTTTCCCACCATATCGAGGCCCCATTGCGCAAAGGGCCAGGACAATGGTATTGTTTGTAGCTCTGCTGCTGGTGCATGTGGTCGAGATGCAAATCTTTGACATGCTTCACACTTTCGAACTATATCTTTCGCGTCTTCGATGGCTGTTAGCCAATAAAATCCTGCTCGGAAAGCCTTTGCCGCTATTGCTCTGCTGCTAGCATGATGGCCGCACACTCCGCCGTGTATGTCTTTTAGTATTGTTTGTCCTTCCTGGGGCGTTACACAATGCTGCAAAACGCCGGTAATACTCTTCTTGTATAATATTTCCCCTGCAACACGACAAACGCTTTCGATCGTCGAGTTATCCTCTTGGCTTCCACTGCATCTTCTGGTAATTGTTTATTTATCATGTATGCAAGATATGGCTGCATCCAAGTTTCTGCTATCATCATGACCTCCTCTGGCTCCGATGTAGCCCCCGAGTCTGCTGCAGTAGTCGAGCTTTTTCCACTTTTTATTGATCTTTCTACTATTTCTTCCCAAAATACTCCGGACGGCACGGGTAAGCACTGTGACCCGATATTCGCTAAATTGTCGGCTTCTTCATTACCATTCCTGCTTATGTGCGAGACTTCGCATCCATCGAATGTTCCTTCGAGATAATGATATAAATTCTTGTAGGCCATCATGTTGTCATTGATTATGTCACATCTATTCATAACTTGCTGGACAACGAGGTTAGAATCTCCAAATATTTTTAGGCGAGTTGCTCCACATGCTTTAGCCATCTTCATTCCGTGCAACAAAGCCTCGTATTCTGCTTCGTTATTAGAAGCCTATGGAAAGCTTATCCTTAAGACATACTTCAATTTGTCGCCGTGGGGCGATATCAAGACCACTCCTGCGCCTGCGCCTTGGAGTCTTTTAGAACCGTCGAAATACATTGTCCAAACACTGGATAAGTCTGGTGGTCCCGTGCTCTGCAGCTCCAGCCACTCTGCCGTAAAATCTGGCAAGACTTGCGACTTAATCGCCTTTCTTTTTTCGTACGTGATGTCCATGGGAGATAGCTCAATTCCCCACAAAGAGACACGTCCTGTTGCTGAAGGATTGTTCAATATATTCGATAGTGGCGCTTCATTGACCACTATAATTGGGTGCACCGCAAAGTACTGTCGCAGTTTTCGTGCAGTTGTGAAAACACTATACGCGAGTTTCTGATAATGCGGGTACCTCTGTTTTGTCGGAGATAATACTTCACTGATGAAATATACCGGCCTCTGGATGCCGTGGGCTTTTCCTTCTTCACTTCTTTCGACTACTAATACTGTGCTTACCACCTGGTGGGTTGCGGCGATGTAGAGTAGTAGTGGTTCTTTTTCTTTTGGTGCGACCAGCACTGGCGGCGTGGAAAGCACTTTTTTCAACTGTGCAAAAAGCTGCATCTGCTTCTTTTGTCCATTCAAATTTATCGTCTGACATCTTCATAAGTGCATAGAAAGGAAGCGCCTTTTCTCCCAATCGAGCAACGAAGCGACTTAATGCCGCAACGCGTCCTGCGAGTTTCTGTACGTCGTGTAGCTTCGTGGGTTTCCCCATTGTTAAAATTTGTTGAATCTTCTCTGGGTTCGCCTCTATTCCTCGTGCCGATACCAGAAACCCGAAAAGTTGCCCTGCTGATACGCCGAAAGAACATTTTGTCGGGTGATGTCTACGCACGCGTCTGTTCTTGTAGACAGTGTTGGACCTCCAAGTGCAGAGGTTTGTAGAGCAGCAGCAAGTTTCCCTTAAGTGGATCACCCAAGGTTTATCGAACTCAGGGAGGAAGAGGTCAAAGCTATCCCTCTCAAACAACCCTGCAATTACGATACAGAAAGTCTCTTGTGTCCCCAACACACCCAATACACTTGTCAGATGTATAGGTGCACTAGTTCAGCGAAGAGATAGTGAAATACAAGTAGTTGTGATGAATATAAGTAGCAAATGTAACTTGAAATAAATATCGCTGCGAGCAAACATGTAACAAAACAGGAAGTAAACGGTGTGCAATGCTTGGAAACAAGGCCTAGGGATCATACTTTCACTAGTGGACACACTCCCAACAAATATAACATGATTGAACAAATAAACAACTTCTCTTCACTATGGTACTCTGAATTACTCTCCTATTGAACAACACTAATCATTGCGTAGGGCTACGAAGCACTCCTTAAAGTTCATCAAGTACTTGACAAACACCACTCATAGAGATATTCAAATCAGATCACAACTCAAGATAAATATTATTGCAACTTAGACCAAGTACTAACACGGTGCACACACTGTCAACATTACACCATGAAAGGAGGAATAGATCACTTCAATACTATCATAGCGATAATTATTCTCATAATCCATAAGAGATCACAATCGTAGCCTAGACCAAGTACCACCATGATGCACGCACTGTCACTGTTACACCATAGCAGGAGGAATAGATTACTTTAATAATACCACTAGAGTACACATAATATCTGAATAATAACATCTACTTGTTCAACATGATACAAAGCTCACGATCACATAAAGATCACATCATGGGAGAGAGAGGTGAACCACATAGCTACCGGTAGAGCCCTCATCCCCGGGGATGAACTACTCCCTCCTCATCATAGGAGACAGCAAGGTTGATGGAGATGGCAGTGAGGTCGATGGAGACGGCGGAGACGGCGATGGAGACCGATGGAGATGGCTCCGGGGGCACTTCCCCGTCCCGGCAGGGTGCCGGAACAGAGACTTCTGTCCCCCAAAATTTGTCGGTGGTGGCGGCGGAACTGTTCTGGGAAAAACGTCGACTCTCTTAGGGTTTTCCGTCCCGAGGCTTCTTATAGGCGAAGGGGCGTTATCAGGAGTGGCCCCAGGCCTCCTCACACCAAGGTGGCGCGGCCAGGGCCTGGGCCGTGCCACCTATGTGTGAGGGCGGCCTCTGGCCCCCCTTCGGCTCTCTTTCGGTCTTCGGGAAGGTTCCGGGGAAAATAAGACTTCTGGAACTTGTTTCGTCCAATTCCGAGAATATTTCCTGTGTAGCTTTTCTGAAACACAAAAATAGCAGAAAACAGGGAACTGGCACTGTGGCATCTTTGAACGGATCGTATGGGCACCTAGAGGGGGGGGGGGTGAATAGGTGCTACTCAAGTTTTAGTTCTTTCTCAATTTAGGCTTGACACAAAGGTAAATTCTCTAGATATGCAACTAAGGTGAATTTACCTATATGTCAACTAGCAAGTTAAACAAGATACAATATATAAAGGCAATAAAGGATAGAGGTAACCGAGAGTGGAGCACGCGGAGACACGGATGTAATTCCCGTAGTTCCTTCCTTTTTAGGGGAAGTACGTCTACGTTGGAGGGGTGTGGTTGCCACAAAGGCCTAACCAACGCCACAAAGGCTCACCCTATTCTTCGGTGCAAGCTTCCGCCACAAAGGCCTAGCTCACTTTCCACTAAGGGATTCCTCAAGGCGGAACCGGCCTTTACAAAACTTGGGGCACAACTCCACAACTGAATTGGAGGCTCCCAAGCACCACAAAGATCTCAATCAACAAGTATCAAGATTTCAATCACACAAACAAGGTCAAGGGACACAAGGGAACCCAAGACCAAAGGGCCCTCAAGCAAATGAGAGGGGAAATCAAATCGCTTCGGTGAGGATGTAGATCAAGGCCTTCTCCTTCGATTCTCCAAAGATCAAGAGCTTTGGTGGGTTGAGGGAGGAGATCTTGCGAATTTGGTGGCTCCAAAATGGTGTTCTTCCTATCCAGCTCGAGCAGCTTGAGGTGGAAGAAGGGGAGGGGTATTTATACCCCCTCCCAAAATGTAGCCGTTGCTGACTTGGAGGGGCGGATTATCCGGCCAGAGTTGGGCCGGATTATCCGGCTGGCCGGAATATCCGGCCCCTGGCCGGATTATTCGCCCCCCTATACTGGGTGACGCCGCGTCTGGTCCTTAGCCGAATTTGGGGTCGTCTCCGGGGGGGCGGATTATCCGGCCCCTGGCCGGAATATCCGGCCCCCTATACTGGGTGACGCCGCGCCAGGTCCTTAGCCGAATTTGGGGTCGTCTCCGGGGGGGGGCGGATTATCCGGCCCCTGGCCGGAATATCCGGCCCCCTATACTGGGTGACGCCGCGCCAGGTCCTTAGCCGTTTTTCGGCCACTCTCCGAGGGGGCGGATTATCCGGCCACCCCTGGCCGGAATATCCGGCCTGGCATTTCTTCATCTGTCAAAACTGCACAGCTTAGCACACACTTAATATCCCTAATGTTGTTATCTAACACACAAAATCTGAGGGAAACAAAGTTTGCACTTTCAATCTCCCCCTTTTTGGTGTTAGATGACAACACTAGGATTTGCAAGAAAGATCGAATATTTCAAACAACAAATATTTGAGCAAGATAAGAGGCTCCCCCTAGATGTGTGCAACTTCACCAATGAGTTTAGAGGAGACATACCATTGCATAGATAGCTCAAACAATATGGAATTCCGAAAATGATAATACGATAATACCGGACAATAATTCCATAGGCATCTCACTAATAACCATGAGCTCAAAGAGACATAAGTGAGCAACACATAATGATCCACATAGCACATTAAGAACATATAACATAGTCTCATACACCACATGGTAGCAAATAAACGACACGAAGTTCAACCACACACAAAGTTCAACTTAAGACGAACGAAATAAGAAGAAACACAAGCGCCAAAGAATGATAAGCGCGCAAGCTTGTGTTTCCACCCATGCAAATCCCGAAACACTCCTAATAGAACTACTTCTCCCCCTTTGGCATCAAGACACCAAAAAGGGAGAAGAGCGATGCTACTCGTCCCGAGGAATCAATCCTCCCCACCATCGAAGTCGCCGGAGTCCACATCATCATAATCTCCGCCATCACCCTCGTCATCTCCAGCATCTTCATCTTCATCATCAAAATCCTCCTCAGCCTCAAAGTCCTCCTCAGCCTCTGCATGAGCACCTCCTGCTGGAGCATCTGGAGCATCAAAGAGATGCTTCTGCATATCCACCCAGTTGTAGCGATCGGTGTTCCAAGCATTATAGGCCACAGGAGCAGTAGGAGTGGGATCGGCGGTCTGAGCACCACTGAGACGGTGAAGGATAAGCTGCTGAGTGTCCTGGATGCTCTTCCTCTCGACATAGGCCTGGTAGTTCTCACGGTGGATCTCTACCTTCATGCATAGAACATTCCTCTCAAACCAACTAAGCTTCCTCACCTCCCTAGACACAACAGATGCAGCAGCCCTCTGATCACGAGCAGTAGCACTAGTCCTCGCATCAGCCATGAAAGTGTCAGGATATGCAGCTGAAGGAGCAAATTTCGCCTTTCTCTTGATATACATCTTCTTGACCTTGTGCTCCACACAGTCATCATGAATATCATAGTCTCCAAGGACATGCTTAATGAGAAGCATGATGAAAGGAGCATATGGCACAATGTTCCTCTGAATAATAGCATCCTTGATCTCATAGAAGATGAAGTCCATCACATCAAGGGTAAAGTCCTCAGCAGGGTCAGTCGACGTGGCACACTCATGAGCAAAAGCAAGCAGATCAACCAGAGAGGTGCGAATGGCATCATTGTTGCCACCACTAGGAGCAATGTTCTCCCTGAAAATGCGGACCAGCTGATCATAAAGGGGATGTAGGCCATTGATGAAGCCCACAACACCTGTGGAGTCATAGAGGTCATAGAGCTTGTCCTTGTCAGGCTTGTTCCCTGGGTTGTGAATACGGCGACCCACTGGAGTGTCTCCATCATACGCATACCCCAAGAGAGAGGCAAACGTAGTGAAGTTCGATGTACACTCATGTTCGCCGGTCATCCACTTCATAGATTTCTGAGCATTGGGCAAAATCACCAGAGTAGCATAGAACTGCTTGATAAGACCGGGATTGTAGTCGCACTGAATGTTGGCCAGCCCCATCAAACCCATCTTCTCAACCACAGAGAGTGCTTCATCAAAATAAGACTTGCTGCGAAGGTGATCAAAATCAATAGGATGCATCGGACGACAAGGGTTCTTGAATGGCTCATAAACATCACGAAAAATCCCCCACTGCTCCTCATTCCAGAAACCCCAGTCCTCAATCTCTTCATCTCTTGCTGTGGCATACCAATTGTTGCGCCTAACAAGAATGTACTCGGCCTCGGGCATGCTCTTGTAGTTAGGACGTGGCTCTTTGCCTTTGCGACGACGGGCTTGAGCTTTGGCAACCTTGGCAGCTTTCTCCTTCTCAGCCTTTCTAGCAGCTGCCCTCTGACGCTGGCGAATAACGACCTCATCAACTAGGAGACCATCCTCATTCGGAATCAAACGCCGCTTGCGCTTCGGCATACTTGAACCACCTGTGAAAGAGATATGCACGGAGAGCATGGGGATAAGCGTATGCACACGAGTTACGGAAAGGATCAAAGAATTATGTAGTATGAACAACAAACTTCACCAAAGTATCAAAGTGAAAGCAGCAAAATAAAAAAAATGCACTCCCAGGCCGGATTATCCGGCCAGGGGGCGGATAATCCGGTCACCCGGATATTCCGCCCAGGGGGCGGATAATCCGGCCTCCCCGAGAAATTTTTCTAACAGTTGCTGCAACCTTCAATTCGATAGATCGGGGAAGACAATCATACAACATAGTTCATAGGAGAGGAAAACAACACCTAGAAGGCTAAATCACCAAGAACATGCTAGGGTAAACAAAACACATCCAAGAGATAGAACTTTACCCGCATCCATTGCGAAAACGGCTTGGTGAAAGCCTTCTAGAAGGGGAGGAGAGCAACCTCCGAAGAAATCCGGCCAAGGGGGTGGCCGGAGCTCCGGCGGCGGCGGCTGGAAAGAGGCGGCGGCGGCAGGGAACACCTGGAAGGGGTGGGGGAGGAACTGCCCTAGGGCAGCCCGACCCGCCCCTTAAATACCCAGGTGCCACTATGGCCGGATTATCCGGCCAGGAGGGGGCGGATAATCCGGCCCCCCGGATATTCCGCCCAGGGGGGCGGATATTCCGGCCTGGAACCAGAAAACTGGCCAACACGAAATTTTCAAAAACAGATGTTGTTTTGATGAGAAATTTGAACTCGTGTGCATAGATAGATGTCTTGAGAGAGGATGGCTTAGGTGAAAGAGCAAACACGGAGTGGTTCTCGGCACTTAACATTGCAAGAGCAAATCCACTAAAAATCCAATGCAAGTGCCTTCCCATATCAAAAAGGAATAATCATATCGAGAGAGAACACCAAAATCTCAAATAAGATAAGCAATGAATCAACTCTTCGAAAAGAAGAGGTCGGTGGCCGAAGCCACCATGTTTGAGTGTTATGGCATTGGACCGCGAAGATGTATCTTGAGTCCATAACCACTACTCGTCATTGAAGCTCAAAAAATCATAAAATGATATTAAGAGAATGGTATGATTTCTATCGGCATTATGGGGGAGGGATAGCCCAATTAATTAGGACCGCACTCCCCCTATCTCCATGCCCACACCTAAACCAAACATGCATTGAAATATAGGTGTATTTGCAAGATGTTCAAGCCACACTCCTTGAATCGATGATATTTAGCTCATTCCTCAAATATCCAAATCTTGCTTCATCAAGAGGCTTCGTGAATATATCGGCAAGTTGATCCTTGGTGCTAACATAAGCAAGCTCAATATCCCCACGGGCAACATGATCTCTAATGAAATGATTCCGGATCTCAATATGCTTGGTTCTTGAATGTTGCACCGGATTATAGGCGATCTTGATAGCACTTTCATTGTCACATAAAAGAGGCACTTTGTCACAATTGACACCGTATTCCTTCAAAGTTTGCCTCATCCATAACAATTGAGTGCATCCACTTGCGGCGGCAATGTATTCGGCTTCGGCGGTGGAGAGAGATATACAATTTTGCTTCTTAGAAGACCAACACACCAAAGACCTACCAAGAAATTGGCAAGCTCCGGAGGTTGATTTCCTATCATCCTTGTCACCGGCCCAATCCGAATCCGTGAAGCCACAAAGAGAGAAATCCGAGCCTTTGGGATACCAAAGCCCATAAGTTGGGGTATGAACTAAATATCGAAAGATTCTCTTAACCGCCATAAGGTGGCTTTCTTTAGGAGCGGCTTGATACCTTGCACACACACCTACACTCAACACAATATCGGGTCTAGATGCACAAAGGTAAAGCAACGAACCGATCATAGAACGGTATACCTTTTGATCCACATCTTTACCATTGGGATCAAGCTCAAGATGACATTTTGTGGCCATTGGTGTGGCGGCCCCATTTAGTTCTTTCATCTTGAACCTCTTTAGCATGTCTTGGACATATTTGGCTTGATAAATGAAAGTCCCTTCTTTCAATTGCTTGATTTCAAAACCAAGAAAGAACTTCATTTCGCCCATCATAGACATCTCGAACCTATCGGTCATAAGCTTTGAAAATTCATCATTAAAAGCTTTGTTAGTAGAGCCAAAGATAATATCATCAACATATAGTTGGCATACGAAAAGCTCCCCATTGACCCTCTTAGTAAAAAGAGTGGGATCGATTTGCCCAACTTCAAACCCACGGTCTAACAACAACTCCCTAAGGTGCTCGTACCACGCACGTGGGGCTTGTTTAAGGCCATAGAGTGCCTTATGGAGTTTGTAGACATGGTTCGGGAAGTTGAGATCCTCAAACCCCGGGGGTTGCTTAACATACACTTCCTCTTTCAATGGACCATTAAGAAATGCACTCTTAACATCCATTTGTTGCAACTTAAAATTATGATGAGTGGCATATGCAAGAAGGATACGGATGGACTCAAGACGAGCCACGGGAGCATAAGTCTCTCCAAAGTCAATGCCTTCAACTTGAGAGAAACCTTGAGCAACCAATCTTGCCTTGTTCCTCACAACAATTCCATGCTCATCTTGCTTGTTCTTGAATATCCACTTTGTCCCAATCACATTGCGGCACTCCTTTGGCTTCTCCACTAACACCCATACATTATTGCGCTTGAAGTTGTTGAGTTCTTCATGCATAGCATCCAACCAATCCGGATCTTCAAGTGCTTCAAATACTTTCTTGGGTTCAACCATGGAGATATAAGCATGATGAGAGCTAAATTGTGCCAATTGACGCCGGGTTGACACTTTGCTTCTTAAATCTCCAATAACCCTCTCAAGGGTATGACCTTTAAGTTCCAAATCCCTTTCAACTCTTTTCTTGCGACGGGCTTCGATCTCCTCATTAGACCTTGGAGGAGTCACTTGATCATTTTGGTCCCCGTCTTGACCATCAAATTGACCTTGATCATTATTATCTTCATGAGTAGGTTGATCTTGGTCTTGTGAAGAATTGGGGGCGGTTGAGATAACCGGAGAGGATGGTGGTGCCCCTTCTTCTTCATGAAGGTCCTTGTCTTGTTCTTCGGTTGGTGCATTAGTTGCTTCCTTGGGAGAGGCTTGTTGAGCTTGTGAAGATGAGGGCTCCACTTGAGTAGAGCATAGTCCTTCCCGGTCGGCCACAAGGTGTCCCTCAATGGGGCGGAAAAATCCCACGCCCATTCTTCCTATGGCTTCTCGAGGTATTTCATCATCTACATCACAAGAAACAACATCTCGCCCCCCTTGGGAGCCGCCATTCTCTTCGAATACCACACTACAAGATTCTTCAACACGTCCGGTGGACTTGTTGAAGACTCTATAAGTGTGGGATTCGGCACCATAACCAACAAAAATACCTTCTATTGCTTTCGGATCAAATTTACCTAAACGAACTCCTTTTCTTTGAAAGAAACACTTACACCCGAAAACCCGGTAGTAGGAGATGCTGGGCTTGCTTCCGGTGAGTATTTCATATGGAGTCTTGTTTAGGCCTTTGCGGAGGAAGAGCCGGTTTGAAGAGTGACAAGCCGTAGAGATGGCTTTGGCCCAAAAGTTGTATGGAGACTTAAACTCCGCCAACATGGACCTAGCCATATCCATAAGAGTCCGGTTCTTCCTTTCGGCTACACCATTTTGTTGAGGGGTATATGCAGCGGAATATTGATGACGAATCCCCTCATCACTAAGAAATCCATTTAAGGTGTAGTTCTTGAACTCCGAGCCATTGTCACTTCTAATTGCCAAAATAGTTTGCCCATGTTGACGTTCAACTTCCTTGGCAAAGTCGATGACGGTTTGTTGAGTCTCACTCTTATGCTTGAAGAAGTAAACCCAAGTATATCTTGAATAGTCATCAACAATCACCAAGCAATATTTCTTCCCACCAAGACTTGCATGAGAGGGAGGACCAAAAAGATCCACATGAAGGAGCTCCAAGATCCTCTTGGAAGAAATGATAGTCTTGCTTGGGTGGGGAGAATCATGCATTTTTCCTAGAACACAAGCCCTGCAAACACGATCTTTGGCAAAAGAAACATTCTCTTTTAGTCCGAGTATGTGGCCACCCTTGTGAAGGCTTTGCAAAGTTCTCATATTGACATGGGATAAACGGCGATGCCAAAGCCAACCCACATCGGCCTTTCCAAATAAACACATTGCACTTGTAGTGGTTTTCCCCGAAAAGTCCACCACATACAAGTTATTTT
Organism: Dactylis glomerata; assembly: GCA_007115705.1. Taxonomy (NCBI): domain Eukaryota; kingdom Viridiplantae; phylum Streptophyta; class Magnoliopsida; order Poales; family Poaceae; genus Dactylis; species Dactylis glomerata. The sequence goes on from QXEO01000184.1 coordinate 2,923,079, forward strand.
CAATGTGTCCAACGAAAGCGACCTTTAGAGACTTGCTCCACAAGAGTACCACAATGTCATTATCAATGAAGACGGCAAAGCCCATCTTACCAAGTGCACGAACTGAAAGTAAATTGTAACCAAGGGTCTCAACAAGCATGACGTCCACAAGGGAAATATCCGGTGCGACCACCACCTTGCCAAGACCCAATACCTCGGATTGTGACATATCTCCATAAGTGACGGTTATATGATTGTCATTTGGTCTCATCTCCGTCATAATCTTCTTGCTTCCGGTCATATGACTTGTGCATCCACTATCAAGCACCCATTTTGATCCACCGGAAGCATAGTCCTACAAGAGATCATTGCTTGGTTTTAGGTCCCCATTTTTCAATGGGTCCTCTTTTGTTAGCAACAAGGGTCTTTGGAACCCAAATAGACCAAGCAATATAACCATCATTTGGACCAACATATTTTGCATAAACATCACCATAATAATCACGAAATAAAACATAGTGAGGGTTAGCAATTCCCGCATGATCATCATGAGTGGCTTTGCCACCCACAATAGGATCCTTCTTTGCTTGAGCGGGCTTGGCCTTCTTTTTCTTGTTGTTCTTCTTCTTCTTCTTTGAGACATAGCCAATCCCCATTTTATCACCAAATGCCTTTTGCTTACTCAAAAGGTCATTTAGGTTTTTCTCACCTATGGGAATGGAGGACTTGGCAAGCTCATCTTTCAACCTAGCATTTTCTTCAATAACATTTGCATGATCACAAGTAGAAGTAGAAGAACTAGGCACATTATTCTTAGTCAATTGAATTTGAATTTGTTCATGTGACTTGGTAAGAATAGAGTGTTCACTTTTCAAGGCCTTGTGAGCCTTGTCAAGATCTTCTAAATCCTTAACAAGTATATCATGACCAACACCAAATTCAACCTTTTCCTTTTTAAGCATTTTTACTTTAGCACGAGCATGATCTCGCTCTTTAATGAGTTTGGAAACAACTTCATTATTAGCTTCCTCAATGGAATCGAGCTTCTCTTCAAGAGTTGCTCGTTCCTCTTGCTCTTCTTCAAGAGACTCGGTTAGTGAGGCAATATCTTGAGCATATTCTTTTTCAAGCCTCATTTGTTCCTCTAGTTTTTCAAGAGTTTTACCATATTGGCTCAATAGACGTTCAAAGTGAAGTTTGTGAACACCATCTACACTAGACACATAATCATCAAAAGCAATAATTTCTTCCTTTACTCTAAGACTAGCAAGATCATTCAAGGAAGCATCATTTGTCTTAGAGGAAGAGAAAGATGTGGGTGATACCTCGGAAGACTTGGCCATAAGGCACTTGACGTTCTTGAGAAGAGAGTCCTCATTGGGGGATTCAAAGAGTGATGTGGAGGAGGTGGAGGTGGTTGCCATTGCGGCCATCTCACTAGTTGTGGTTTCTTCTTCATCACTTTCACTTGCGGAGTACTCTTCTTGAGTCAAGAACACAAACTTTGGTTGTCTCTTCTTTGGTCCACCCTTCCTCACAAATGGCTTCTTGGATGGTGACTTGGTCTTGCTTTTGAAGATGAGCTTTCCACCATGGTCTTCTCTCTTCTCATAAGGGCACTCGGCAACGAAGTGAAATCTATCATTGGAATTGTAGCAAGTCCTCACCCTTTGACCATTGTTGTCATTCCTTTGATAGCCACTTGAATTGCTTCTTCTTTGATTGTCTTCTTTAGCCTTATGAGGATCAACCCAAAAGGTTTTTCCATAGAAGGCCATGTGCTCATTGTACTCATGTCTTATGTCCTCGGGACACATCTCTAGTCTTGCTTCAATGCTTGCTTGAAGAGGAACCTCTCTTTCAAGCACACTAGCCTTTAATGCAAGATTGGAGCTTCTTTGCATTCCAATGGCACGAGCACGAGCATCTTCCGCATTTTGTGCGGAAACCTTGTAGGCTTGAATCTCTTGCATCACTTGATTGGAGGTCATCTCATTGAAGTTGTGCTTTCCTTGAACACTCTTTATATCCGCGGGCTCATATAGAGTGAGAGCAAGAATGTACTTCATCTTGATCCACTCATCATCAATATGGTGAGCACCGAGGTTCTTGAAGGTGGTAGCAATGGTCTTAAGTCTTCTATACATTTCTTGATGATCCTCACCATCCATCATGAAGAAACCCTCCGCTTGATTTGAGAAGGCAATATATCTTGTCTTCTTCATGCTCTCATTGCCTACAAAGACGTCGGAGAGAGCTTGCCAAGCTTCTTTGGCGGTGAAGAAGTGTTGGATGTGAGGCAAGTCCTTGGATCCCACGGCGACTTGAATCATGTGAAGAGCGGTAGCATTGAGTTGGCTATCAACCGTCTCTCTTCTTGTCATGTTGTGGGGATCCACGGCCTTGAATCCTTCCTCAACGATCCTCCAAAGCTCGATGCAAGAACTGCGCATATGAGAGATCATTTGATATTGCCATTGACCAAAATTTAATGCATCAAGCTTAGGTGGATCTCCTCTATGATTAATATGAGGATGAGGAACCGGCGGGTCGGGTGAATACCAATGTGGGAATTCACCTTTCCCGTCGTACTTGGTGGAAGACTTAGCATCGCCATTTTTGTCGGCACCCTCCACATCGACCGCCACATTCTCCACTTGTGGAGTAGCGGGTTTTTCCGGAGGTGGAGGGGCATTAGCATTTTTAGCTTGCAAGAGTTGCGCTATCATTTCACGCAACTCATTTACTTGAGATGTCATGGAAGCCATGGATGATTCCAAAGATTTGAACTCACCCATGGAAACTTGGCCCGAGCCCTCACTAGGTGATGTTTCCATACTCTTAGGCGGTTAAGCCCGAAATAAGAGCCGAGGCTCTGATACCAATTGAACGGATCGTATGGGCACCTAGAGGGGGGGGGGGTGAATAGGTGCTACTCAAATTTTAGTTCTTTCTCAATTTAGGCTTGACACAAAGGTAAATTCTCTAGATATGCAACTAAGGTGAATTTACCTATATGTCAACTAGCAAGTTAAACAAGATACAATATATAAAGGCAATAAAGGATAGAGGTAACCGAGAGTGGAGCACGCGGAGACACGGATGTAATTCCCGTAGTTCCTTCCTTTTTAGGGGAAGTACGTCTACGTTGGAGGGGTGTGGTTGCCACAAAGGCCTAACCAACGCCACAAAGGCTCACCCTATTCTCCGGTGCAAGCTTCCGCCACAAAGGCCTAGCTCACTTTCCACTAAGGGATTCCCTCAAGGCGGAACCGGCCTTTACAAAACTTGGGGCACAACTCCACAACTGAATTGGAGGCTCCCAAGCACCACAAAGATCTCAATCAACAAGTATCAAGATTTCAATCACACAAACAAGGTCAAGGGACACAAGGGAACCCAAGACCAAAGGGCCCTCAAGCAAATGAGAGGGGAAATCAAATCGCTTTGGTGAGGATGTAGATCAAGGCCTTCTCCTTCGATTCTCCAAAGATCAAGAGCTTTGGTGGGTTGAGGGAGGAGATCTTGTGAATTTGGTGGCTCCAAAATGGTGTTCTTCCTATCCAGCTCGAGCAGCTTGAGGTGGAAGAAGGGGAGGGGTATTTATACCCCCTCCCAAAATGTAGCCGTTGCTGACTTGGAGGGGCGGATTATCCGGCCAGAGTTGGGCCGGATTATCCGGCTGGCCGGAATATCCGGCCCCTGGCCGGATTATTCGCCCCCCTATACTGGGTGACGCCGCGTCTGGTCCTTAGCCGAATTTGGGGTCGTCTCCGGGGGGGCGGATTATCCGGCCCCTGGCCGGAATATCCGGCCCCCTATACTGGGTGACGCCGCGCCAGGTCCTTAGCCGAATTTGGGGTCGTCTCCGGGGGGGGGAGGGCGGATTATCCGGCCCCTGGCCGGAATATCCGGCCCCCTATACTGGGTGACGCCGCGCCAGGTCCTTAGCCGTTTTTCGGCCACTCTCCGAGGGGGCGGATTATCCGGCCACCCCTGGCCGGAATATCCGGCCTGGCATTTCTTCATCTGTCAAAACTGCACAGCTTAGCACACACTTAATATCCCTAATGTTGTTATCTAACACACAAAATCTGAGGGAAACAAAGTTTGCACTTTCAATCTTGTCAATAGGTTAGTTCCGGAAATCACATAAAAACACCACGAAGTGTAACAAAACACAAGGCAAATGGTGCAAAAACAAGCATGGAGCATCAAAAATTATAGATACGTTTGAGACGTATCATCAGGTTAAGCTTAAGTTTGTACCTGCTCAGGTTGTCAAAGGTTTCTGCCAAGTCGCTGATTAAAGATTTCTCCTCTCTTGTGGTGATGACTACATCATCAATGTAGACTTGGATGTTGCGTCCTATTTGGCTTCCGAGGCAATTTTGCATCATCCGTTGATAAGTTGCTCCTGCATTTTTTAGGCCGAATGGCATTACTTGGTAGCAAAACACTCCGTACGGTGTGATGAAGGCCGTTTTTTCTTCGTCTTCTTTCTTCAATTTGATCTGATTGTAACCAGAATATGCGTCCAAAAAGGAAAGCCTCGCGCATCCCGCTGCTGAATCGATTATCTGATCGATGCGGGGTAGAGGGAAGGGATCCTTTGGACAATGCTTATTGAGAGATGTGTAGTCGACACATACTCTTTGTACGTCTATGTTCTTCTTGGGTACGATGACTGGGTTCGACACCCAACTCGAAGTTTTGATTTCTCTGATAAATCCGGCATTTTCTAGCCTGTGCAATTCTGATGCTATCGCCTTCCTTTTAGGTTCATCAAATCGTCGCAACGGTTGCTTGACTGGCTTTGCCTTGGGATCTACATTTAATGCGTGCTCGACGAGTTCCCTGGGAACCCCTGGCATGTCTGATGGACACCAGGCGAAGATTTCCCAGCGCTCACGGAGGAACTCGACGAGCGCGCTTTCCTATGCGGGATCCAAGTTCACCGCAATTGATGTCGTCTTGTTTGGATCTGTAGGGTGGACCTGGATCTTCTTCGAGTCCTGAGCTGTATCGAAAGCCTGATCTGGCAGGGATCGTCCAACGTCAGGTAGAACATTATGATCCGTTTCTCCTTTTAGCCTCTCATATTCTGCTGTCATGCCGAAGGTTTGCGCCATCCTATTGAATTCTCTGTCACATGTGTTGGCTACTTCAAAGCTCCCCTGCACCGTAATTGTTCCTTTGGGTCCTGGGATCTTTAACGTAAGATACGCGTAATGAGGTACTGCCATGAATTTTGCAAATGCTGGGCGCCCCAGGATTGCGTGGTATTGTGACGGCCAGTCCATAACTTCGAATTCCAGCTTCTCTCTGCGGTAGTTGCTGCTACTGCCAAAGCAGACATCGAGTTCTATTCTTCCCAAAGGGTAGTTTGCGGCTCCTGGTACTATTCCATGGAAGGAGCAATCTGTTGGCTTCAGACTCGACAGCGAGATGCACATTGCCTTTAGGGTTCTAGTATATATTAAGTTTATGCCACTCCCTGCATCCATGAACACTCTTCCTATGTCGTACCCTCCTATTTGTGCCTTTAAAACCATGGGCGAGTGGCCTGGCCTGGGAACTTTTCTCGGGTGGTCTGCTCTACTGAACTTAACTGGTTGATCTGACCACCGTAGGTACTCTGTGGTAGCTGGTGGTGACGATATTGCTAGGTTTACTTGCCTGGATATGCTCTTTCGCTCTTTCTTTGACTTGGGCACCGGTTGAATCATAGTTGATATGTAAACTTTTGACTCTAGGTGCCTTACTAGCCTTTGCATTTGATATCCTTGACTTCTGCGTTTTTCTCCTTGCCACCCTCCTTGGCTTGAGCCCATGGCGCTTTGCAGCCTTAGAAATGTTCTACAATCCTTCATCTGGTGATTTGAGACTCTTTTCCCGTCAAGATATGCGTAGTGGATTCGACAAGGTCCGTATAGCATATCCTCGGCCGAAGGACCGGAGTATCTCGATTTTTCTACTCCTTTTGCCTGAAACCTCCTATTTTCATATCCTTCCTCTTCTTCTGCTACGTAGCCCGCGGCTACCTGATTTCGCCTTCCTTGGTTATCCCGGCTGCGGTGTCGTCTCCTCTGTCTACTTACTCTATCGACTTATGGTGAACATCCTCTTTTGTTATTATATGCGTCCTCTCCATCAGCGAATTTGTTGGCTTGTTCCATTAGCTCAGCTACTGTCGTAGGTCTTGCTCTTCCGATTTCTTCCACGAGATCTGAGCGACGAAGTCCGGCCGTAAAGGCGGCTATTGCTCGCTCGTCGGAGACGTCCTCTGCTGAGTTTTTGATTACACTCCAGCGTTGTATGTAAGAACGTAGAGTTTCGCCTTTCCTTTGCACACACGCCTTGACTTCCTCTAGTGATGTTGGGCGCTTGTATGTTGAGCAAAAATTTCTTGCGAATTGACTTTCGAGTTCTCCCCAACTTCCAATGGATTCGTTGGGTAGGGTATTCAACCAGGACCGTGCTGCGCCGGTGAGGTGTAGCTGCAAACTTTGCATTGCAGTCGCTTTTGTTCCCCCTAATATCTGTACTGCCTGCAAATAGTCTGATAACCATAGGGTGGGTTCTTGCGACCCATCATACTTATGCTGGTCATGTGGCAATTTGAATCCTTTGGGTACCCGCGTTTTGCGAACCCTGCGGGTAAAGCATAACGCGCCCATCTCTTTATCCTCGTCTTCATAATTCTCTTCCCTCCAGGCGTGGCGTGATTTATTTACTCGAGCTTGCGCTATTATATTTCTTGCGTCCTCCTTCCTCTTATGTCGCCTTTCCTCTTCCGATGACTCGCTATACTCGTTATCTGTGAAGTTGTATCCGAACTTCGCCTTTTGATTTTTCTTGTAGCTTGTCGACTTCGTCTCTGGGCCTTTTTCCCTGATCTTGCTTTCCACTATTCCGAGGCTTCGTATCGCGGCTCGGTGCATATCTTCTCGTGGATCCCCGGGTTCTGGCTTTGTAGTTAGTAAATACGCCTGTGCTGCTACTAACGCTGCTTCTGGCGTTTCTTGCACGAAATCATCTTCCTCCTCTTCTAGCTGTGGGGTAGGGCTCCTTGGGTACCTTTCTTCTCTGTGATGTCTACGCACTTCTATTCTTGTAGACACTTGTTGGGCCTCCAAGTGCAGAGGTTTGTAGAACAGCAGCAAGTTTCCCTTAAGTGGATCACCCAAGGTTTATCAAACTCAGGGAGGTTAGAGGTCAAAGCTATCCCTCTCAAGCAACCCTGCAATTACGATACAGAAAGTCTCTTGTGTCCCCAACACACCCAATACACTTGTCAAATGTATAGGTGCACTAGTTCGGCGAAGAGATAGTGAAATACAAGTGGTAGTGATGATTATAAGTAGTAACTGTGGTATGAAATAAATATCGCTGCGAGCAAACATGTAACAAAACAGGAAGTAAACGGTGTGCAATGCTTGGAAACAAGGCCTAGGGATCATACTTTCACTAGTGGACACACTCCCAACAATATAACATGATTGAACAAATAAACAACTTCTCTCCACTATGGTACTCTGAATTACTCTCCTATTGAATAACACTAATCATTGCGTAGTGGCTACAGAAGCACCCCTTAAAGTTCATCAAGTACTTGACAAACACCACTCATAGAGACATCCAAATCAGATCACAATTCAAGATAGAAATCATTGCGACTTAGACCAAGTACTAACACGGTGCACACACTGTCAACTTTACACCATGAAAGGAGGAATAGATCACTCAATACTATCATAGTAATAATTGCTCTCATAATCCACAAGAGATCACAATCATAGCCTAAACCAAGTACCACCATGATGCACGCACTGTCACCGTTACACCAAGGCAGGAGGAATAGATTACTTTAATAACACCACTAGAGTACACTATAACAATTAAGCATAGGAGTAGCATAATATCTGAATAATAACATCTACTTGTTCAACATGATACAAAGCTCACGATCACATAAAGATCACATCATGGGAGAGAGAGGTGAACCACATAGCTACCGGTAGAGCCCTTAGCCCCGGGGATGAACTACTCCCTCCTCATCATAGGAGACAGCAAGGTTGATGGAGATGGCGGTGAGGTCGATGGAGACGGCGGAGATGGCGATGGAGACCGATGGAGATGGCTCCGGGGGCACTTCCCCGTCCCGGCAGGGTGCCGGAACAGAGACTTCTGTCCCCCGAAATTCGTCGGTGGCGGCGGCGGAACTACGGAACTGTTTCTGGAAAATTGCCGACTCCCCTAGGGTTTTCCGTCCCGAGGCTTTATATAGGCGAATGGGCGTCGTGAGGGGAGGAGCCAGGCGCCCTCACGCGGGCCCGGCGCGGCCAGGGGGCTGGCCGCGCCGCCCCTGCGTGTGGGGCCCTGGTGGCCCCCCTCCTACTCCTCTTCGGATCTCTGGAAGCTTCCGGGTAAAATAAGACTTCAGGATGTGGTTTCGTCCAATTCCGAGAATATTTCCTGTGTATCACTCTGAAACACAAAAACAGCAAAAAACAGGGAACTGGCACTGTGGCAACTTGTTAATAGGTTAGTTCCGGAAAATGCATAAAAGTGCCACGAAGTGTAACGAAACACAAGGCAAATGGTGTAAAAACAAGCATGGAGCATAAAAAATTATAGATACGTTTGAGACGTATCAGCATCCCCAAGCTTAACTCCTGCTCGTCCTCGAGTAGGTAAGTGATAACAAAAGAAATAATTTTTGAGGTGACATGCACCTACACAATCTTGATCATATATGTAAGCATTGTGAGCTGGGATCATAAGAACTTAAGACATGGGCATGAAAGATATAATCTTGACAATAAGAACTTAGCAACCATGTTGTAAACATGCAAATGAACACAAACAAAAGATCATGAAAATGAAACAATGAAAGTCAAACGTGTGTTCAAATCATAAGGAAAAACATACAAATGGTTTTCAGCTTGTCCTTCATGGAGAGCAAAACATAAATGCATAGGACACCTTCAAGTTTAAGAGGGCGACTAGATGCAAGTAATTTAAGAACAAGTGAAACCATAGTCATGAATCAATCAATGAAAACTTTGGGACAATGCACATTATACTCAGAATGACAACTACGCTCTCTTAATGGTGCATAAAGATAGAAGGTGGTGACTCAACATAAAAGTAAAAGAAAGGCCCTTCGCAGAGGGAAGCAGTGATTAAACATGTGCTAGAGCTTTTCATTTGTAAAACAGAGAGATAAAACTTGAGTTTTGAGAGGTGGTTGCTTTTGTCAACGACTGGCAATGGGGTTCTTACTATCTTCCATACAAAAATGAAGCAAGTTTTTGACAGAGAGATTGGCACTTTTGTGCTCTTTTATAAAGCTTGGCACTCCTCCCCACCTTTTTTTCCTTTCACAAACCATGGCTAACCGATTCCATCGGGTGCCCACCAACATTCACATTCCATGGAGGAGTGCCTTTTTTTCTTTTCTTTTTTCCCTTTTTTTCTTTTTGGAATAAGCAATATGGAAGATAGCAAATCCGACCACTACGTCCCCATGAGCTAAAAACAGTGGCACAAAACGAGAAGTGTTTTGAAAGTTTTTGAAAGGTAGCACATGAAAATTTACTTTGGAATGGCTTACAAATACCATGCATAGGAGTTTATAGTGGACACAATGGCAAACTTGGTTTTTGGGAGTTGGATGCATGAGTAGAGCTCATACTCAGTACAAAATGAGGGCTAGCAAAAGACTGGGAGCGACCAACTAAGAGAGCAATAACGGCCATAATCATGCAAAGCGACAAAGCAACATTAAAAGAAGCATAAGATGGCATCAAAAGTCAAAAACTAAATGATCATAGAGGCTATAGGCGACTTATTTTGTAGTCAACATGGTGTAAGCATGTGCCAAGTGAACCCAAATAAAGCATCAAAGGAGAAAACCAAATAAATGCTCCCATATAATAAAAACAACGCATGATTTTTTTCAAAGGCTCATTAAGCAATCTCAGTTATTTGAGACAAGTCATGCTACAGCAAAATCACTAAGCATACTATCAAAAAGACATCAAGCACGACATGCAAAAGCCTAAGCCGCAGTCTACACAAGCTCCTTCTTGTACCACTTTTTTGCATAAAGCTTTTTCTCTTTTCCAACACCATTCGAACTTTTTATAAACACCTCTTTTGATGAAAACCAATAAAGATCAGAGGCAAAAATACACCTTGATGAAAAGATATAACAAGATCTGAACACATATCAAGGCAAAAAATGAAAGCTAAACGCAGTAGCAGAAAAAGAAGAACACTCGGTTTTTGATAAGAGTGAAAACTAGAGCGTTCTTGGCAAATGAAAAACGAGTTCATCTCCTCCAAAAGAAACATGATGTGATCTAACCATTTATTGCAGCAAACTAAACTAAACTAATACTGAAAATAAAAACAACTGACGCTCCAAGAAAAACACATAGTGCATGAAGCAATAAAAATATAGTGTCTTGAAAGGTGACCTGATTTTTGCCGATGAAGAAGGGGTGCCTCGGGGGCATCCCCAAGCTTTGACGCTTGTACTTCTTGGATATTTCTTGGGGTGATGCATGGGCATCCCCAAGCTTGAGCTTTTGTCCATTCTTCAACTCATCTCATCATTCTCCAATCCCTACAATTGAAAACTTCCTTCATACAAAACTAAACACAATTCTATTAGCAACATTAGTGTAAGCATAACATGTAATCAACCCTTTTTGCTTCGGGTTTCAACCTAAAACCACCACATATATAGCAAATACTACTGTAGCAACTTCTCTAAAAGTTCCATGATCAAAAGAACTCAAAAGAAAGCGATAAAGTGGCAAACACAAATATTGGCAGAAATCTGTCAAAACAGACCAGCTGACAAAGGTTGAATTTTTGAGGAGTTTTCTGTTCCTCAAATCAAAAAGTGTTCAACTAATGAAAGTTTGTATATAACCTGGGTCATATGCTCAAGAAATCGCAGGTCCAAAAGATATACAGAGAATTTTTACGAATATTTACGGTGCAGCACCGAAAACTGTTTCAGGACAGCAACATCCCCAAATCTTACCTCACTCAAATTAGAGGCTTCTCTTGGCACAAAAACGAAATAAAAAGGATAAGGAGCGGTCATTACAGTAGTACTGACTTCCAAGACTCAAATAAAAGAAAAAAAGTACTGAAAATAAAACAATGGGTTATCTCCCAAGAGTGCTTTTCTTTAACGCCTTTGAGCTAGGCGCAGTAATTTGCAAAGATGCTCATGTGGGCGCCATATAAGAGCTTGAAGCAAAGACGCCATATAGGAACTTAAAGCAATAGAGAGCATCAAAAAACAAGTGTGAAAGACATTTATATCTGAACCACTTCCTATGTATAGAAATCTTGTAAGAAAATAAATCAACGAGGCACATAGTAGCAAGCATGGATAGATAAAACAAGTGCCACTTCAAGATTTGCAACATAAAGAGGGGAAACTTAATATTGTTGAGATCCATCAAACCATGTTTCCCTCTCTCATAATAACTTTCAGTAGCATCATGAATAGAACTAACAATATAATTATCACATAAAGCATCCCTATCATGAGCCACATGCATAAAAGAATTAATACTCACCACAGGAACAATAGTAGTAGGAGCAAATTCAATAGAATAATTATTCTCATCACCATAATCATCATAAATAGGAGGCATATTGTAATCATAACTAATTTTCTCCTCAATAGTAGGTGAACTAAAAATATTATACTCATCATCATAGCCATCATAAACTAGAGGTTTAGTATCATCACAAGCTAGAGAACAGCTATTTCTCAAAGCATATTCTTCAAACATATCATCATAAGAAGGAACATCACATATGGGAGATAAAATATTATCAGAACAAACTTTCTCCACTAAAGCTGGGGAACTAAAAATATCATGCTTAACAAAACCAGCTTCCCCAAGCTTAGACTTTTCTATAGCATTAGCAATAACGGTGTTCAAAGCATTCATACTAACAACACTATTAGCATGCAAATTAAGCTCCAAAGGTTTTTCAATTTTCTCTTCAAACACTTCATATCTAAGCTCAGGAAAAAGACTACAGAACTCTTTGTTTTCCATTAAGCCTAACTAGTGAAAATAAAAACAAGAAACAAAAAGATATAATTGCAGAATCTAAAGGAAATAACTCCGAGCACTCACACAGGAGGATGCGAGTACCTTTTACCTTACCTCCCCGGCAACGGCGCCAGAAAAGAGCTTGATGTCTACGCACTTCTATTCTTGTAGACACTTGTTGGGCCTCCAAGTGCAGAGGTTTGTAGAACAACAGCAAGTTTCCCTTAAGTGGATCACCCAAGGTTTATCGAACTCAGGGAGGTTAGATGTCAAAGCTATCCCTCTCAAGCAACCCTGCAATTACGATACAGAAAGTCTCTTGTGTCCCCAACACACCCAATACACTTGTCAAATGTATAGGTGCACTAGTTCGGCGAAGAGATAGTGAAATACAAGTGGTAGTGATGATTATAAGTAGTAACTGTGGTATGAAATAAATATCGCTGCGAGCAAACATGTAACAAAACAGGAAGTAAACGGTGTGCAATGCTTGGAAACAAGGCCTAGGGATCATACTTTCACTAGTGGACACACTCCCAACAATATAACATGATTGAACAAATAAACAACTTCTCTCCACTATGGTACTCTGAATTACTCTCCTATTGAATACCACTAATCATTGCGTAGTGGCTACAGAAGCACCCCTTAAAGTTCATCAAGTACTTGACAAACACCACTCATAGAGACATCCAAATCAGATCACAATTCAAGATAGAAATCATTGCGACTTAGACCAAGTACTAACACGGTGCACACACTGTCAACTTTACACCATGAAAGGAGGAATAGATCACTCAATACTATCATAGTAATAATTACTCTCATAATCCACAAGAGATCACAATCATAGCCTAAACCAAGTACCACCATGATGCACGCACTGCCACCGTTACACCAAGGCAGGAGGAATAGATTACTTTAATAACACCACTAGAGTACACTATAACAATTAAGCATAGGAGTAGCATAATATCTGAATAATAACATCTACTTGTTCAACATGATACAAAGCTCATGATCACATAAAGATCACATCATGGGAGAGAGAGGTGAACCACATAGCTACCGGTAGAGCCCTTAGCCCCGGGGATGAACTACTCCCTCCTCATCATAGGAGACAGCAAGGTTGATGGAGATGGCGGTGAGGTCGATGGAGATGGCGGAGACGGCGATGGAGACCGATGGAGATGGCTCCGGGGGCACTTCCCCGTCCCGGCAGGGTGCCGGAACAGAGACTTCTGTCCCCCGAAATTCGTCGGTGGCGGCGGCGGAACTACGGAACTGTTTCTGAAAAATTACCGACTCCCCTAGGGTTTTCCGTCCCGAGGCTTTATATAGGCGAAGGGGCGTCATGAGGGGAGGAGCCAGGCGCCCTCACGCGGGCCCAGCGCGGCCAGGGGGCTGGCCGCGCCACCCCTACGTGTGGGGCCCTGGTGGCCCCCCTCCTACTCCTCTTCGGATCTCTGGAAGCTTCTGGGTAAAATAAGACTTCAGGATGTGGTTTCGTCCAATTCCGAGAATATTTCCTGTGTATCACTCTGAAACACAAAAACAGCAGAAAACAGGGAACTGGCACTGTGGCAACTTGTTAATAGGTTAGTTCCGGAAAATGCATAAAAGTGCCATGAAGTGTAACGAAACACAAGGCAAATGGTGTAAAAACAAGCATGGAGCATCAAAAATTATAGATACGTTTGAGACGTATCACTCTGCTGCGTGCTGTCGCCCCCCTGTTGTGTTTTGGGTCTCTGCGCCTTTCTCTGCTGTACTCTGAATCTTCACTATAGTCTTCCCAGTATTCCTCCCTTGATTTATTGTCTTGAAAAACCATGTCTCTTTCCTCCCTTAGTTTCTTCCTGTGTTGGTATAATGCATACTGATATCCCATTAGAACTTCTCTTCTCGATCCTTCGGGTACTTCTGTACCATGATTGATAGCTGATTTGATCATTCTCCATTCGCCAGTCGAGACGTGTACTTTCTCCTTTTCCTTTTTGTTGTGTTCTTTTATTTTGTCGACTTGCCTGTCGACCTTTTTACTTCCTTCGCTGTTGTTTTCTTCTTCTGCTTCAGTGATAATGACGCATAACTGATGTACTTTGGAGATGCCGCTGCTTCCCGCGGCGAAGTCCTTTGTGTTGTTGTGCGTTTAACATGCTCTTTCTTCTGAGTCGAAATTTTCCTGAATTTTGTCGCCTTCTGCGATTGGTGTTTTTCTAAACTGACTGGCGAGTTTACCTCGCTGGAAGAGCCTTCTGATGATTCCAACGTTTCCTCTGTTTCGGGCTTGCTCGCCGACGGACCTAGTTTCGTCAAATCCGAGAGGCGAGATGAACCCGACGGCCCGATGAGGATGCTCAAACTTCCAATTGTTAACTCCATCTCTTGACTTCCATCGAGTTCTGAACTGCTGTTGGCTAAAAGCGAAAAAGCCGTCGAATTCATGACTCCAACGCCCAAGATCCCCATGGTCGGCGCCAATTGACGAGGGGTTAACTCGACAAATGCCCTAGATGAAGGACTTAGGATCGGGGAGATAGGGCGTCGGATGAACTCGAAGGTAAAGTTAGTCAAAATAGGTGTGTGTCAAAAGTAAACTTGGGTGTTCAACCTGGCTTGCTTTCAATCTGCCCTACACCGTCCCCTCCTGGCCCCTATATATATAGGTGGCCAGGTCTCGAGGATCGGGTAGGGTCCGATACAGATTACAATATCGACATACGGTAAGAACTCGTATTCGACTGTCATTACAATTGGGCCTAACTATACGGGCCTTAGGGGTACTCAACTAACGGGCTCTATTAACTATACCCTTGTCAACGGCAGTAGTAGCAGGAGCGCTGGCTGCGATTCGAAACCAAGAACGGAGTGGCGCCGGCGACGCGATCAGCCACAGCTGTCAGCGGAAGAGATGCTCGATGGGGGGTGCACAAGACACACATACCTCGATAAAGATGGAATCCAAAGACCCACTCATCTCCTCATCGAGTGCAGGGAATTCCTTCGCCTCAGTCGAGCACTTCAGGAGAGGATGCAAACTGAGCAACCGGTGGCCGGTGCGATAGCTTACAACGCTCCACCGCCACCACCTAATCCACTAGCAAGCGTGGTACAACAGGCCACCAAGCCGCTACAATCCAGCATGTCAAACCACGGCAGCCAGCTGTCAAAGAGGAGACGTTCCCGCCACCACGAGGATTTGTGCCCATGATTCAGAGAGGGCGCCCGACGAACAAAGTCCAACGGAAGCGTGCAAGGGAGGTTTTCCACGCTGAACACGCACCACCTGCCACGCCCGAATACCTGAACTGGTCAGAACACCCCATTGGTTTCGACCGGTCAGATCACCCACCGAAGATCCCACGCCCTGGACACCACGCCCTGGTCCTCGAGGCACAGATAGGGGGTTTTACCTCGAAGAAAGTGTTCATGGATGGAGGAAGCAGTCTGAACCTGATATACGCAGATACATTGCGAAAGATCAAGATCCCGATGAATAATCTCTTGCCGACGGAGACGTCTTTCCATGGAATAGTCCCAGGGAAGCCGACGTACCCATTGGGGGCAATACACCTGGACGTCATCTTTGGTACACCATTAAACTTCAGGAAGGAGAAGATCGAGTTCGAGGTCATCGATTGGCCTTCGCAGTATCACGCTATTCTCGGACGACCAGCATTCACTCGATTCATGGCGGTTCCACACTACGCTTACCTCAAGCTGCGGATGCCCGCTAATCGAGGACTGCTAACAATAAGCGGCAGCTTTGCCCGCTCCGAAAACTGCGACAAGGACTTCAACAGCATGTCCCAGACATTTGGAGTACACGAGGAGCTCCATCATATTAGGGAAGCCACCATCATGGACATCGACCCACCGGCGCAACAGAACGCCCCAGAGCTCTCATTCGACGCTAGCAAAGACACTCGAGAGCACCAGATCCACCCGACAGATCCAACCAAGATGGCGTGGGTGTTGAATTCTCTCTCTCCCGCATAGGAAAGCGCACTCATTGGGTTCCTCCGTGAGCACTAGAGGATGTTCGCCTAGTATCCAGCAGATATGCCAGGCATCCCCAGGGAACTCGCCGAGCACGAGCTCAAAATCTTTCCGAACGCGAAGCCGGTCAAGCAATCCATGCGCCGATATAATCAGGAAAAGGCCAAGTCAATGGGCAAAGAAATCAATCGCCTCCTCGATGCCAAGTTCATCAGAGAGATCAAGGAAGCCATGTGGCTTTCCCCACCGGTCATGGTGGAAAAGAAGGACACCAAGATCTACAGGATGTGCATTGACTTCACGGCACTGAACAAACATTGCCCGAAAGATTACTTCCCTCTACCCCGAATCGACCAGATCATCGATTCTACTGCGGGGTGCGAGCGCCTTTCATTCCTCGACACCTACTCTGGGTACAACCAAATACGGTTGAAGGTAGAAGACGAAGACAAGACGGCGTTCATCACCCCGCACGGGGTGTACTGCTACATGACGATGCCCTTCGGGCTCAAGAACGCCGGAGCCACCTATCAACGGTGCATGCAGGCGTGCTTGAAGGAACAGATTGGCCGCAACATCGAGGTCTATGTCGATGATATCGTCATCAAAACCGTGAAAGCAGACAGCCTTCTCGACGACCTGCAGGAAACTTTCGCTAACCTCGACCGCTACAGCATCAAGCTCAACCCGAAGAAGTGCTCCTTCGGGTTGCCTACAGGCCAGCTGCTGGGATACCTCATCTCTGAAAGAGGAATCGAAGGTAACCCAGAGAAAATTCAGGCCATTATCAACATACAACCGCCAAAGACGCTTCGACATGTCCAGCAGTTGACAGGTCGACTAGCAGCACTTAGCCGCTTCATAAGCAAGCGCGGCGAAAAAGCTCTCCCATTCTATCGGCTGCTTCGGAAGAAACTTCACGTGGACAGAAGAGGTGCAAGCTGCGTTCGACGATCTCAAGCGTCGCCTCTCGACATCCCCAATTCTTGTCACCCCCCAAGAGAAAGAGCCGATGTTGCTATACATAGCGGCCACTAATCAAGTCGTCAGCTCGGTCCTCGTAGTCGAGCGTGCAGAGGAGGGCAAAGAGCACGGAGTGCAGAGGCCTGTGTACTACCTGAGCGAGGTCTTATCTCCAACCAAGCAAAGATATCCCCATTACCAGAAGTTAGCATACGCCATCTATATGACGGGGAAGAAGTTGCCGCATTACTTCGAGTGCCATTCCATTATAGTGGTGGCCTCGAATCCAGTGTCCAGCATCCTCAACAACCCAGCCGCCACAGGACACGTGTCACTATGGGAAATAACCTTGGGACCCTGGGAGATCACGTACCAGCGTCAATCGGCGATCAAGTCACAAGTCCTGCTAGATTTCATAGCCGAATGGATGGAAGCACAAATGCCCGAACTCCCGGACATGTCAAACTGTTGGACCATATACGTCGACGGGTCTAAACAGGTTTTGGGGGCAGGAGCAGGAGTGGTTCTTGTGTCGCCGCAGGGGGACAAGATGCGCTACGTCCTCCGCATGCGCTTCTTGAACCCCTCGAACAATGAAGCAGAATACGAAGCCGTCCTGCATGGCATGCGCATGGCGAAAGCGTGCGGGGCCACCCGCATCAAGATCCACGGAGATTCGAACCTCATCGCCCAGCAAGTCATGAAGGAGTGCGATGCGACCTGCGCAAACATGATCGCATATCGCGCCATGTACGACAAGCTCGAAGGCGACTTTGAAGGGTGTGAGGTGACACACATCAGCAGAGAAAGTAACGAAGAAGCAGACAACCTGGCCAACGTGGGCTCCAGGTGCCTGCCGATACCGCCAGGAGTTTTCTTCGAGGAGATATTCGAGCGTTCCGTCAAGATCAAGCCGGCCATCGACCCGGCGTTAGCAACACGCTCGGGGGCTAAGCAAACAAACTCAACCCCGGCAGCGGAAATAGAAGATTTCTCCAAAGACGCAGCTGCAGTCATGCTCGTCGAAGCGGTCTGGACGAAGCCGTACCTGGCCTACCTGGCGCGAGGCGAACTACCAGAAGATCCCATCCATCGTCGACAGGTCATGCGACGCTCCAAGGCCTTCACGATAATCAACGGAGAACTCTATAAATGCAGCACTACAGGAGTTCTCCAGCGGTGCATAGCGCAAGAGGATGGAATCGCTCTCCTTCGAGAAATCCATGAAGGGACCTGTGGGCATCACGCCAGCAGTCGTACCCTCGTCGCTAAGGCCTTTCGATCAGGGTTTTACTGGCTCTTGGCCCTCTACGACGCCAGGAACATCGTCCAGTAGTGCGAAGCGTGCCAGCTATTCGCCATTAAGCCGCACGCACCCGCATTAGAACTTCACACCATACCCGTCGCTTGGCCCTTCGCGCAATGGGGCCTCGATCAGGTCAGGCCCCTGCCCAAGTCATCTCGAGGTAACCACACGTACTTGCTCGTCACCGTGGATAAATTCTCCAAGTGGATCGAAGCTGTCCCTGTCACCAACCAAGAAGCAACTACGGCGGTTAAGTTCTTCGAGTCAATCGTCTACCGGTATAGCGTACCAAACAACATCATCACCGACAATGGCACCAAGTTCATATCGGGCGAGTTTCAAGAGTTCGCCAAAAAGCTCCGTATCAAGATCAAGTACGTCTCGGTGGCGCACCCCAAGTCCAACGGCCAAGTCGAAAAGGCCAACGGGCTCGTCTGCGCGGGACTGAAGAAGCGACTCCTTCGACCCCTCAAACGCGCGGCAGGCGCTTGGGTCGAAGAACTACCGCCGGTCCTATGGAGCCTGCGGACAACCCCAAACTCTTCGACCGGCTACACGCCGTTCTTCTTGCTTTTCGGAGCAGAGGCGGTGCTACCAACTGACGTACGCTACTGTGCGCCTCGCGTGGTGTCCTATGTCGAAGAAGACGCAGAAAAGGAATTGGTAGATGCCCAAGACCTGCTGGATGAGGCTCGGGACGTCGCCCTCGCCCGCTCAGCAGTTTACCTGCAAAGCCTCCGCAATTACCACAACAGACGGGTATGCGGACGGTCCTTCGAGCCAGGCAACCTCGTCCTTCGCCTCAAGCAAACAAGCACGTTGAAGCTGGAGCCACCATGGGAAGGCCCATATCTCGTCCATGAAGCAATCCCAGGAGGCGCGTATCGATTGCGCGACCCTAAGACAGGGAAGGACATCAACAAACCATGGAACGCACAGCAGTTGCGTCGGTTCTACCCTTAGAATCAGCACACTTCCTTCACCCCCCCATCTCTATGTAATTACGCGTCGGCAGCAGACCACGCTCAACCATTGCGCCCTCGGCGCCAAGCAATAAAGTACACTTCCTCATATCATTGTTTAACCCACACTTGGGGGCTTCGTCTTAAAAAATTGCTCGACCCACGCTCGGGGGCTTCACCTTTTCGACCCGTGCTCGGGGGCTTTGCCCTTTCGACCCGCGTTCAGGGGCTTTGCCCTTTCGACCCACGCTCGGGGGTTTGGCCTTTCGACCCGCGCTCGGGGGCTTCGCCTTTTCGACCCGTGCTCAGGGGCTTCGCCCTTTCGACCCGTGCTCGGGGGCTTTGCCCTTTCGACCCACGCTCGGGGGTTTGGCCTTTCGACCCGTGCTCGAGGGCTTCACCTTTTTAACCCGCGCCCGGGGGCTTCGCCTTTTCGACCCGCGCTCGGGGGCTTCGCCCTTTCAACCCGCGCTCGGGGGCTCCGCCTTTCGACCTACATGACTCGTCGAAATTCGCACAAAGCACTCTGAAGAAATTTCCAAGATACATACATATACAATAGATAAGCAAGATCCAGATATTTGGCCAAGTCAGTGCGCCGTGACGCCCTGATTCGCCCTCTGACGATCACTCTCGGTGATAATCTATCGGGCGATGCAATCAGCCGTGGCCTTACAAGCAGCATAATGAGGATCCATGTCAACACGGCCGCTGGGAGTTGGAGGGAGCGTCTTCAGCAGCTCCAAGTCAATCTCAGGGTAATGAACGCGCACGAAGGAAAACGCGACCAAAGCTCCGCAGCGCAAGTGCTCTTGAACGAAAGAGTAAACAGCATCGCCGTTCTCGAATCAATCAAGCAGCGCAGGTAGACCTTCGGGCTGATTATTCAGAGGAAACATCGCCTCATGCACCAGCGCGAGGTTACTGCGGCTCGTTTCGGCCAGTACTCCAGCCTGGGCGATCCTATCCTGGAGGATTGTCAACTTCAGCGCCTTTGATCGGTCAGTCCAGAAGCTGTCAGCAATCGAATTAGCGTGCGTTTGAGCTGCACGAAGGTGCGCATTTACGCGTCGGGCGTCGGCTTCACTGTCAAGGCACACATCTGCAGAGGAGAGAAGAATGTCATACTCGACAGGCTTAGACCACGAAGCGGACCAAAAAGCACGAAAGGCTCACATTTCAGGGCTTTCCCCAAATTCTCAACTTCCTCAAGGAGGAACTTTTCGGCGTCCGCAGCCCACGACGCCTTGGACAGGGCAACGTCGACCTTAGCAGTAACTGCTTTTAGTTGATGTTGCGTGTTCTTGAGTTGGTCGCGCAAGGATCGAATCAAAGTTAACTCGCTCGTGGAAGGTACTCTCCTTTCAACAACACTAGAAGAACTAGCAACTGTTTCGTACGAAATAGGCCAGGCACTTGAGATCACGGACGAATCCTGCACAAGAGGCCTTCAGTCACACATAGTCATCGGCAACCAAATAACAAGTAGATACATAATATGTTAAAGGAGGATGACAAATTAGAAGCAGCAAGTTTACAGCAAGCAGTGTGCCCGCATTAAAACAACAGTCTTCGACATGGCATAACAAAGTCAATTACAGACACACGACAGAGGCATCAACTACACTATGCTGAGCTACCAGCGGCCTTGCTAGATGGTGCGCCGGAGGTACCACGCTTTCGGGCCCACGCCGCCGCCGTCCTCTCATTCCTTTCGGCCAGGAAGCTCGTCATCCGAGCAGACAAGTCACTGGCGCGTTCAAGATAGCCCTTCGGAGACTTATCACGTCCATCCTTGTCTTTCGGATACGTGATCGTGACCTTGTCGGCATCGAATTCAACCCCGTGCATCATCAGCATAGAGAAGACAGACTCGGAGACGATAGTTACCTGTCAGCGAACCGCAGCAACTAACGGATCCTCGCCATCCGTCTTCACCGCCAGGGCTTCGAGGATGCCGGCCATGGTGTTGCTGGTCGAGTCAGGGATGGACACGTCACGAACGCGGTCCAGCGTCGACCGCACCTTCGCCAAGAGGTCGCGAACTTCTTGACACAGGCGCTCGGCGATACCAACACTGGACTCAAGTCCATCAGGCTCCTTCATAGCCCCGGCGTCCAATTCAGCAGCGGCTTCAAGAAAGGACAAGTTCCCCAGTCAATAAGGAATTTAATCGGCTCGAAAAAGATCAATCAAAGGATATCGAAGACTCACCGCGTAAGGCATCGAGAGAGGTCTGCAGACGCTGATGCAGGTCCTTTTCCCTCGATTCAGCGTCCAGGCGACACGTCTTAGCAAGCTCCTGGGCCTTGGATGATTCGG
Source organism: Dactylis glomerata (assembly GCA_007115705.1). Lineage (NCBI taxonomy): Eukaryota > Viridiplantae > Streptophyta > Magnoliopsida > Poales > Poaceae > Dactylis > Dactylis glomerata. The sequence goes on from QXEO01000184.1 coordinate 2,944,711, forward strand.
ACTTTAATTGGGCGACCTCGTCGGTCAACCCGTCAGCTCTAGCCTTCAGTCCTGAATTCTCCGCCGCAAGATCGTCCAGCTGGGCCTTTAAGGACGTCTTATCAGTAGCAGCTTGCGCTGTGATCCCTGATCATTCGAGGAGTACCATGTTACAAAGAAGTGAAGCAAAATCACCATCAAAGCAAGATATTAGAGGGAAGGAAGTAGTACTCACGCCGCACGTCTTCGAGCTGCGCGGATAACTTTCGGTTTTCTTCCTCTAGCGCAAGGAAGCTCTTGCACACCTTCGATAAATCCCTGACAATGGGCTGAGCAAGAAGAAGCAAAGATGAATCCCTGAATTATTGTTTGGAGGGCAAGCCCAAGTGTAAACACTTAGACTCACCCTCGGGGGCTACTGACAGGCAAGCATACGAGTCGTAAAGTTAGAATTTTCGGACTTACATGGCTCTTAGGGCCAGAAGGCTCACCGAAGGAAGAAACTAGGACGAACTCAGGCTCGGTCATCTTCTTCCCTGGAGGAGACGGTGGCTTCGGGAGATCAGCCTCGGGAGCAGCGTCTCCAGCTATTTTGTCCTGCGAATCCGCGGTCTGTTCGAGGGCGTTGTCATGGGGCCGAACTTGGTATCGATCATGGTCCCCCGAGCTCGCCGAGGTCTCCTCGGTGGAAGATCTGTAGTAGGCATCGAAGGCAACATAGTACAGTCAATCCAAGATGAAGTCACACGAAAAATGAGTTCGACAGGGAAACTTACGATGCATCCAGACCAAACTTCGGAAGGGTTTTCTTCCCAAGTTGAAGAGGGGGGCGGCTGTTCAAAGGCGCGGCAGGGATCATGCTGTCGTCGTCATCGCCAGAAGAGAAGTGAGTGTCATCAAGATCTTCCGAATCCTCGACGACATCATCGACTTATTTCTTCTTCTTCGATACTCGCGAGGGCGACGGAGCAGCAGAGGTCGATTCCTCCGGGACCTCGATAAAGTCACGCCCTGGATATTCACCCACTTCGGGTTGGGGCGGAAAACATCGAGCTATCTCGATGACGTGAGCAAGAGTTTCGACCACATTCGGTTCTGATCAGCAAGACTACAGTACGGAAGAAATATTCGACTAAGATGAAAAGCGTACCTCAGTGCGGGGGAAGGCCTTGCTGAAGGCCATCGCGCCGAAAGTTTTCGGCACGGTCAACTTCTTCTTGATATTGGTGACGGCGCGCACGCAGTCGTCGATCTCGGATTCATGCAACTCATCGGGGGAAATTCGGGTCGAGTCCTGGCGGTCGCTGTAGTCCCACATGCAGTGGGCTCGAGCAGCGAGAGGCTGGATCCCACATGAAGGTCCGAATAAGTTGAATGGCCGAAAGCTCTTTCTTCGGAGTGGCTCGAAGCTGTTGGATTTTCTCCATCATTGGCTCCGTGATCTTCATCTCCTCATCAGAAAGCTCATGCCTCCAAGACACCCGTGGTCGAAGGACGGTGGTGGCCCGAAACTCCTCAAGCCCGAAGTCTTCGCCAGCGAAGAACTTGTTCTTGGCGTAGAACCATTTCGTCCTCCAGCCGGGGTTGTTTTCGGGCATTTGGAGGTTGAAGTATGGCAAGTCCGAGCGCACCTGGCAGCTGAAGCCGCCGGTCTGGTAGCGCAGCGGGTGCCGGACGGTGAAAATTCGGTGCCAGAGCACCCAGTGGGGTTCGATCCCCAAGAAGCATTCACAAAGCGTGATGAAACACGCAATGTGCAGAATCATATTGGAATTCAGATCATGGAGCTAAATCCCATACGCGAAGAGAAGTCCGCGAAGGAAAGGATGCGGGGGAAGAGATAACCCCCGCAGTAGGAAAGCAAGGAAGATTACCCGGAATCCAGGAGGAGGCCGGGGAATGATCTCTGGACCGGCGGCGAGCGATTCCGCTGGGGTGTTCTTGAGAAGACCCATCTTCTCGGTTTGAGATAGCTCCTTGTCTCCAACCTTGGTCTGCACCCAGTTGCCGACGACAGAGGTGTCGGCATCCGCAATCTTGGCCTTCTTGGCGGCGGCGCTGACGGTGGCGCCGGTCACGGAGGAGCCCCTCTTGCCCATGAGGACAACGCATGGCAAGGGCTCTGAGAATGGAGGTGGGCGAGAGGAGCAGCAGGAACAGAGCGCAAGGAGGAAGATGGTGGCGGCGGGGTAGGGTGAACTGTTACCCCTCCGCTGCCATTTTTATCTGATCCCTGGAAACTCACGGTGGATCTTAGCCGTTCACTACGAAGTGGAAACGGCAGAGCGAATCTGGCCGTCCATGTGTCAGCACCACGAGAGTCGCGGCCTCCACTACGCGCGGTAATCAAGGAAACCGGGCGGATTTTTCTCACCCACGCGCGGGACGTGCGGTCAAACTCAGTCAACAGCTGGGGCGTGCGAGCATGAGGGCCCACAAGACATCTAGTCTTGTCACTGTCAGCCTATCCTGGCAGAGGGTGGCGTGACAACTCGAAGAATCCAAGCGTCATCATGGACGTCATAGTTCGCATAGCGGTTCCCTTTGGAGTTAAAGGATAAGTTCGATTTTGGGTCTTCATCTTTTCGAGGTATGTATTTTTTCAAGGCTAAACTCTTTCAGAACTGGGTATTTTTTCGAAGCTTTTCTCGCCCTCTTTGAAGATATTGCCTTTCGAGCGGCTTTTTCCCATGCTTTTGAGCTTTAAGAGTTTTCGAGTGAGTTTCTCGGCATGACCACTCGAAAAGTTTCTACTGCTTTTATCAGCATCATTTTGGTATTCGAGGGGCGAGTTCTCGCTCTCGAAGTATTCGCCATAGGCCAGCAGAGCCACCAGGCATTTTTGGCCAAAGGTATCGATCTTCCTGAGCTCCCGCATTCGGGCTGGATGTATCGCTTTGATTTTCGAGCAGAGGTCTACGATCCCTCGAATTACACTCTAGCTAGCAACGCCCCTTCATCTTCTAAGTCATGGCTGTCGATTTTCGGGTCCGGCTAGCAGAGCGGTAAGTTTACCCGAATAATGACTTCGTCAGCTTATACGATTACAGTCAACACCGCGTCTAACCATGGGCTTTAGTCTCCAGGTTACTCTCGATTCAGGGCCAGCAGTGCCTCAGCTGTGATTTGGGGATGGCTTTAGCCTCCTGGATCCAATTTCATACTCACACATGCACTCCAAATTCCCGGATTCTGGTGGCAATATACCGATTCGGATGCCGTATGTCAAATACGAAGGTAAGTCCACGGTTTGCAACACCAGATGGCCCGGTATTCGTATCAAGCGCGCTTTGCCGAGTAATTTTCCATACCTTCGGTATGAAGTTTGCACCGATGAACACATCGGGTGCCTCACCTTGAACTGGGCTTCGACCCGGTGAGTCCAACGCGGCTCGGGTCGAGGTAGCGCCAGCCCACGCGGGTTCGAGTCGGGGGACTCGAATCTGAGTAAGCTAACCGAATGTTTTTGCGGCTATGCAATTAACTGAGACCCGGCGTGAGTCTCAGGCCGGTTATGCGTATCCCCCTGCAAACCAAGCTAAACATTTTTCGAGGCTCATCATGAGTACTACTCGAATCAGCCGCATCTGTCGGATGCATCATTTGTGTGTTCGTTATGTTGTTGTGCTTTTTCAGGAAGGGCGAAAATGGTCTCGGGCAATGAGAAGGAGGCTCGAGTTAGAGTCCCTGTCATAGTCTTCGACTATCCCAGGCACTCGGGGGCTACTGATGAAGGAATGACAAATAGGCCCTCGACATTTGCCTACCTGGTTTTCGGCCCGGAGGAGATTACAATCGAAGGAATTGCAAGGCCCATAAGGGCAGCGGCTGGACGTGGCCCAGTAGCTATACTTGGCATGCAAGCAAGGATTCGAGGAGTCCTAATTGGATTAGTCTTCGGCTAGGGCTTATTCGAAACAGATCCGATCTGTATTTTTCTTGAGGGACAATCCTGGGACCCAGCCTTCGCATATAAAAGGCTGGGAGGGAGGTCCCGAAACCCTAGATACTTTTCCACCACCACACGCCAGAGCGCTCGATACTTGGAGCTCTCTGCCTCGGCTAGATCCAATCTACGCCACCATTGTAATACCACCACTGTAGCCACCCCATCAATAAAAGTCAGACAAGCAGGACGTAGGTCATTACCCTACCAAGGGGGCCGAACCTGGGTAAAACCTCGTGTTTCCCTGTTTTCGTCTGATCGCCGTCGAGTTCGCCGGATCCCACAATACGCTCTCCAGATCGAAAGCCCTCGAGCATGGGCATTGCCGAGTTAGAACCTCGTCAATGATGCATGTGTGTCTAGGGTGAAGCGGTCACAACATAGAGTGCTCAGGGCACAATACATGCGGTTCCAGCAAAGTGCTAAATTCTCCATCTTACAGCAACCAACTCTTACTACAAGCTATAGCCAAATATTGCATCTCATTCGGCCAAAATTGATAACTAGATTTTCAAACGGGTCGATTTTTTAAATCATCGATCGGCAACAGTTCAGCACATTTGAAAATGCAGAGGCTGGGGCCGTCCCCCTTATTGAAAAAAAAAACATTTGAAAATCGAGTTTATGCTACTCCGTATTTGTTTCGCTATGCTTCTAACTACCTGCATTGAAAGTTTCTTTATTAGAGGCTTAATGGGATTCTTTAAGCATCACGCAGAACATAGAGGCTTACGTCCCCACAAAACTAGCCTTTCACTTTTTTTTTGTCCCTTGAAAAAAGCTCCATTTATAAGTTATTTATTGAAAGGATTTGCCTAGCGGAAAACTCAAAACGTAGACCGAGCTACATGTAGCCCTTTATATTTGAACATATGAAATTTTTATTTTAAAGTTTCAAAAAATTCCAAAACAAAATTTTTGTGATAGACAATGTTGAATACTACAAACCGGTACAAATCTCAATATGAAATACTTTATATTCGAGTCTACACAAAAAAGATAAAATCTGACATATTATATAGTTAATAGTACACGTTTCAACACTATATAATTTTGTCAGATTTTGATATTTTTGTGTAGCCTAGAATATAAAGAATTTCATATTGAGATTTGTACCGATTTGTAGCATTCAACATTACCTATCACAAGAATTTTGTTTCGAATTTTTTGAAACTTTGAAATATAAATTTCATATGTTTAATAATAAAGGGCTACATGCAGCTCGGTCTACATTAGTCCATATCCCCTTGCCTAGCACTCATTCGAATAAGAATTAGCTTACTTCTCATTTAAGTGATGCCACCTATATTTAAAAAGGAACTTTTTGCTGCAACCATATTGCAACCAAACATACTAAGTTGGAAGTTTGGAACCATGGTGCAACTGAAAATTTTCAGCTTAAATAATAATTATTCAGTTGCTATTATAGTGCAACTAAAAGACTTCAACTGCAAATGTGGTGCAACTACAATTGCAACCAGTGTGCAACTGATCAACACGATCGTCGCGTAACATCCAACGGCTAATAAGTTGATTGAATTCAAAGTTAATTCTCGTTTGAACAAGAATAAGAAAAACCGTTGCTTAAATGTCTCGGCTTGCAGAAGAGTTTGTTTAGACTCATAACAAATATGTTTCCTGCATGGAGCAGCTAGATGCACTACAGAACATAAGGCTTACAGCAGTACATCACATAGACGAAGTACACAAAAAAATGTCGGTAGTGGATGATTTTGTGTATTAGCCATGCACTAGTTTATTACTACCAAACAAACGAACTAAAGTAGCGTATCAATCACTCCCTTTCCGCGCGCGGTTGCTAGAAAGAAAGTTCGGTTAGCAATGCAGACTTTACTTAATTTGATAGCAGAAAAGGATCCACCCCAAAAGTCCATGGCTCAATATAATTTGTGACAATGGTATAAATAAAACACATAGTACATTGTAGTATATTGTATAGGAAAGCGCCCCCAATGAAGCGACAAAGTGAGAGCACAGACTAATAGCACTGAACGAAATGGACAGTAGGAAAACATTATATTCTCGTCAACCTTATTCGTCTCGCAAAAAACATCCCTGTCGACCTGTGTGCCTTGCGACGTCAAACTTCAGTGTCTTGCTACAGCGTTCGGCAGGGCGAACACATAAGAGCTCTCTCTCCACAATGGCTACCTAATGATGCTGGGGGTCTGGTCCTCCGGGGCTCAGGCGCTTGGACTCGTACGCCGCCGCAGGGCCGACCTGCATCTGCCCCTCGGCGGGCACCTTCACCGTGGTCTCGGCCGCACCGCCGTCGCGACCCGCCAGCTCCGCGCCCGGCCGTTCTCTCAAGACCCGAGCCGACTCCGAGTGCACGGCGGCGGAGAGCAGCAGCACGGCGCAGACGAAGAGCCCCAGTCTAGTATGTGCCATCGATTGCTACGGAGGCGCTTGATCAAATGCTGCTGGTGAGCTGCGACGACAATGTATGCCCTAAATCTCACGAATTTCCCTGCAAAGATCGAGGTGCTAGCTAGCCAAGTGCAGTGTGATGGGTTGTGGAGCTATGCGGCATGCCAATCGGCCGACTTATATACACGTAGACATTATGACTTCCACGTAAGAAGGTATGCTCATATGGTTTTTCAAATGTCACCAGTGGAGATGTATCGGTTAGACGACAGTTGCATCGACGGCTCGCTTTTGAAAAGTTCAAAAACAATTGCCTCCTCTGAGCGCCCAGCCAATGACCAGGCCAACCTCCTCGCGAGTGCACCGTTTCAATTCGTAGACGACCACACATGCGCTTCAACCACTCGCATATATTGCCTCGCACTCGCACGGTCACAACCAGACAAAGATCCGTCTTCTTGATCAATCAGCGACGGCCAATGTGGACGCCCGTTGTGCTCGGCCGGCGATACGTGCGCCGGGCAAAGGCGCAGCGCAACCGGCCGGCTTGGACGGGTGCGCCTCCCCTCTCTATCGGATATCACCTACCAATCGAGGTAGGGTTATCTTTGTCGTTCGCGGCGCCTTTTCCCGCTATATACTATAGGACGGATACATACGATCGAAAAGTTACTCCAACTTTTGAGTAGATATATATCATCTTCGTAGCGTCAGTTATCTCATCGATAATTCGAATGAAGAAAAAGAAAAGGAGAGTCAAACATTGGATGATACAGTTAGAGGCGTCGTCTGATACTCTCAAGGGTCTTTTGGTTGAGCCAATAGGACTGCCAGTTATGTGGGAGGTCATGTCACGCAGCATTGCTGCTTGAGATGGCCGGGCTAGCTTTCTGATCGACATGTAAACAACCAAAAAAGACAGTATAGGTTTCCGGTAGCTACAGCTTTAGCGGATAATTCTATTGATGTGTCACTTGTTTATCAGATTTCCGGGTATTGGCGTGAGTCAGCTGTTCAGCCGTAAATGGTTTGATTCATGCATAATCAGGAATTATCTTTTCACATAACGGGTTTACTCCGCACAAGCAACTTCTTCCACTTCAGGTGCTACCTCATTATCTGGGTAACGGGATAAAAACGATGCAAAGCACAATCCCTTTTTGCGCAAGTGGAGAGCATCAGGATTGCTTTCAGCCTTTGTAAGATGGTGCATCTTGACATCTTGTGATGTGCACTAATTCACGTGAAGTCGTACAGTAGAGGTCAATCCAAAATCGCTAGGGCCCTCGAGATCAGCTGCCCCGTGCAGCAGGTTAACCAAAACTAAGAAACACTACGAGCAGTGCTGACACAGACCCACTACGTTTTACGTTGGTAATCACCGAAGCGTGCCTGGCAGGGCTACCAAGTGTGCTGCAAACTAGATAACCAACACGCCAGTGTACTTGTACTAAAAGGTAGAAATGCTGAAATTTACCAATCGTAACACACTAACATAAGGAACAAAAAATTACCAACTTTTAAGCTACAAATCAAGGCTTAAGATGGAATGGGATGCCTAGTCACCCACCATAAATTCAACCTTTACCCTTCCATTTGCAAAATCAGTTTTCTTTTCATTTGCATTTGATACGAGAATTAACCGCAGATGGCACCAGGAATTAACAATACTTACACTTAACAACTGAACTAAACTTCATGTATACGCCATCTTAGACTGTCGTCCGTTTGAGTGCACAGACCATTGTCATAGTGGGATCAATCCAACTACTCCTAATTCCAGCATACTTCTCACAGCTATCAGGTGAATAGCAAGGTATGGACACTTCACAACTGCCAGACTACGCAAACAAATACCTCTACAGGAGCAAATCATGTGGCTAAGGTTGGTGTTCACTGTAGCGTTTGAACAAATATCTCTACAGGAGCAAATCATGTGACTAAGGTTCGTTGCATTTACATTATCCGTGTTCCTCCTGGATGATGCATCTTCTTCCCCAGAGTATTACCGCATCAATGCTGACAGAACACAAAAGCACTGGGTTACAAAAACCTATGGAAGATGATGATGGGAAGCTTCATATTGGCAGAATATGAAAATGCTTTGCTTGAATAAATTGCTACCAGAAATGAACTGCCTGTAAAGAAAAGGTAACTTTTCAAGGTAGTGCATGTGTCAAATTTACCACAAGCAATGCATCCTTTTGAGATACTGTCAAAAGCGCTGAATCAGGGTGCACATGCTGTAAAGAAAATACTATCAAATAACCTATTTTTAAGCCTTCTTTAGGTAAATGCCACCAGTAAGCAATTATGGTGGTAACTTTGCTTATTAGCAGTAGGAGAGACCCCAGTAAAGGTAGCTAATTTTGAAACAATGATAAAATGTTGGTTGATATAACTGACATGAATTTCCAGCCTAAACAAGATGAAGTAATCTGACAAAGGTGCACAAAATGCAAGGCACATTTAGATGCAGTCCAACATGGGCAAGTAAGCAATTTGAAACCCAAAATCCACTGAATAAATCATGCTATAATGTACAACTGCTGAAAATGTTAAACTAGAAGACAAAAGTAATGCATAGCATATGCTCGTACATTTGCTAGCCTTGGCACCTTTTATGTGGCTAAAGTCCACATATCTAACTTTTGTTTGCTCAATAGCAAAATAATATTAACTTCTAGGATATGTAAGCAACCCAGATCCAAATCTCAAAAATAGATCAACATTTCTGCTGCTCTCTTCTGTAAGGAGACAGATACTACTCTCCTACTGTGCATGTATATGAAAAAGTAAAATAGAGAACAAGATAATAGGATAAAAAATCTAAAGAGTTCAAAAACAAAGAACAGGAAAAAATAACAGAGAAAGCTAAAAGAGCTCGGACCAGGAGCTAAGCCAAGAGCACAGAGATTCACACTTTTTCTGAAAAACAGAAACTGATAGAAGATTTCCTCTTATCTTCATGAAGAAAGACAACTATGCCAAAGTAGAAACTGACAAACCAAATATTGTTAACCTACAGTATCGATGGCGCTAATTTCCTCAAATAAGTGCTTCTTGGATCTCAGGCTGTTGGCGAATTTCTGAAGAGCGGACATGTTCTTCTGGTGAAGGAATCACAGATTAAACATCCATGCATGTGAATATACAGAGTAACATGTGAATATACAGAGTAACATGTGAACTTTTTAGCAGTAGAAATAGGATATTTTCTCCTCAAACATTGGGTGGTTTAGCATCAGCAGCATATTGTTGTTAACAATAGCCCGAGCTGCTAGCTCTTTAGCTTCTGTGTGTTTCCTTTTCAGCAAAATGCACATCTGCACGATAAGACATGAAAATGTGAATATCTCGACTGTTAACATTGCGTACATGTCAACAGTGTACTCAAGTAAAGTAAAAAAATCAGCTGCTTCACAGTGGTTCTGCACCATCAAGAAGGAAACAGATAACCATTCTAGTCACTTAGCAAGGTCTTCTATTATTCATGTATCTACATGAAATTGCAACATTATTGATGCTGGATTGGAAGATGAATCTGCACCTTATGTAAGTTGTAACATCCAGAAAAATGTCACCCTCCATATTTGCCACATGATCAAAAGGACAACGGTAGTTTTACTGAATATTAAAGCTAGAATACTAGTGAAGTACAACAAGATGTGATAAATTTTAGAAACTCCAGAATTTTTTCAAAGTCCAGCCATAAAGCTCTAAAGCTATCAGTTTAAAAGGTGGAGTGGATAAGGCACATAACAAACTCAAAATGAGAACCTCCGCTGCTAATTTGCACTAGTAAGAGATTAGGCAAGGGTAATAATAAAGCATTGGCAGATTTACTCACATCTTCAAGCTGCTTTCTACAAGCCTCGGCTTTGTCTACATTTCCATCATCTTCTAACAGTGCAGGCAACTCTAGGTCTGAAATGTCCCCCATCTCACATGGTGTTGTTGAAGAAACCAAATTATCCATACGAGTTTTCGGAGTTCCACTGAGAATCTAAGCAGTGAAATCAAGAAGAGTAAGGATACATAAACAGCTGCATACTACTTCCAGTTCCAAACTTAAGTTGCTTAAGATTTGCTTATATCTGCAATTTTTGTCTTGTAAAATTGCTACTCTATGGTTTCTAGTTATAAAAACTGGAAGCCCCAAGCCTCTTGCTCAATGTAAAAAGACAAGACTTGATTCTTATACTACTTTATTGGCTAGGTGTAAAAATATAATGTGAAGGAAAACTTTCATGACTATGTGCTGATACAGTTTTTCCTTCAGATCAAGAAAGTTAATATTCAGTAATGATCAATTTTAAGAATGTTTGACCCTGTAGCACGACAACCTTTGGAACTGATACTAATAGAACAAATATACATATGAATCTCAGAAATATTCAAGACACTTACTATTTTATTCCCTGGCTCTGGAACAGTTTGTGGTGATTTTCTACACAATAAATTGCAAATATGTTACTTTCAGTAAGAAGTGTAGTACTAAGATGTTACACTGAATCTATTAAACGCAGTCCATGCAACTACCTCACAGCTGGAGATCTCATGATGTGTTTAAGCACAGCAGGGGCTTTTGTATCTGGAACTGATTCCTGAAGGGAGGTTTACAGCATGAACAGAATTACAGAAAATTAAAGCAGATATTTTCTTTTTTTACTATAGAACACAGATAAGAGATCACAAAACTATTTGTGTCCTTTTCATTGTAGTTTAGATAATATATTACAGAGAAAAAATCCCCGAGTCTACATGATTGACACATCCTACAGAATATTGGCACATCAAAAAATAATGAATTATATGCTTGAAGACCGACCATGATAAACTAGCACTCCTGCGCTCGAAATATAATCACACATTCATTATATAAATATTTAGTGCAATTTAAATTATGCATATCTAGATTTAAGAATGGCACACTCCTAAACTTAGGGAAGGTGCTAATATGATCTGCCAGTAGGTATCCTCTGCAGTTGCATGGTAGATCTCTTAGCTATGACTCAGGATCTAACTAATAAAAACTGAGTTTGGATCATCAAATGAGGATATAGCAATTTCTACACCATTATATTATTTCACACTTGTACCCAGGTGAAAATTTATATGTTTCTCCTCGAATCATGTAATCAGCGAGTACAAACACAATATGCAATTAACCAGTGTAGAAAATAATATGGATTTGGTTTGTGTGTATCCTAAGCAGAGCTGTGTTGGGTTTATATATTGATGTCAATGTCAGTTGTACAATGGTTCGTGACTTGCACTCCAAGATGGAGAGCGTCCTAATAAAGCACAATTATATACTTTAACGCAGTGCAGGAAAAAGCAATGCATTTAGATAAGGAATGTAACCCTTTACAGTGGTATGAATCACATCACTCAGAAGCATTGGGATATATCAAGGAAGGAAACAAGCTTTAGCATAAAAGAAAATGCGTTTCAGAATATAAAGCTGTGAAGAACAAAAATAGAACCTCTGGCATGTTTTGCCTCATGGACGGGCTACGAGATGCAGGTTTTCCTTCAACAAAGGAGTTTGGGATCTTGGATGTTAGTACAGGGGAGCCCTTGCTCCCACTCACTTGTACCGAATCTTTCTCCAGAAGCAAGCCAGACACTGGGCTTCTAGATCTAGTGCGTACTTTTAAAACTCTACATTCATAAAAATATTTCAGCCCCCTTACATGTAATGCTTCTAGAACAAAAGGAAATAGAGATATTATACCTTGATCCTGCCAGTTGAGAAGTTGTTGGTCTTTTACCATCTTTGGAAGGGGTGTCTTGTATTATATCAGAGGGTTTGCTACTTTTTAGGAGTACCTGACTTGCTACATTGTTATCTTCCGTGATAAGTGCTGTACTGCTTGGAGCATTCAATATGGACGATTTGCCAGCGTTAAGTAGCTCAGGTCTGAACAATATGCATGTGTATTTATTAGGATGCAGGTCTTACAGCAAGATTTGTAGAATATCTTCTAAGCAGAGAAGTGGATAAGTCCAGAAAATAGATGGATATAACTACAAACTTATGACGACAGTGTTACAGAGAACTTGAAATACCAATAGATAACTGACAAAAGCACGAGTAGGTGAAATATCAAGTCCTATGCCATGTAAGGTTGCAAGGCAGGACATCTGAATTACAGTTGTTACTTACTACTGTAGTACAATTGGAGTTCTCGCCTGCGAGGATCAAGGATCATGCTTGCTACAGTAAGTGGCTTCTTAATACTACATTGTTACCTCATAACTTTGCTATGATTCTAAAATATGTAGTAGAGTAACATATGGAATTTGTTTGCTAGCAATGATGTGGAAAGTTGAGAGTGAAACATTGTTGCACAAAGAGCATTCTGCCACAATGGAAACTCAAGAAAAATGCATGTGATGTGCGTGCATTGATTCCACCAAAGCCACCACACTTAGGAAAGATATACTCCCTCCATTCCAAATCAAATGTCGCAGCTTTTTTCCAAAATGAGCGAACCTACACACTGAAATGCGCCTAGATACATGTGTATCTAAATTTGACCAAAGCTGCATCAATTAATTTGGAATGGAGGGAGTATTAAACTATTTCAGGTTGTTACACTTTATATGAATATAAGAACAGTCAAGTACTATCCAATAAGCAGTAGCTCCACATTATCTTGATCAAAGTTTGCTAAAAAAAACCAAGATCAATAGCACTATGACTTCAGAATGGTTTTTGGTCAGTTCAATGTTAGGTAAGTTTATACAAGGTGGAGCCACCTATCTTATAGAACTATGTCAGTCAAGTCAGCATCATAATCACAATATGAAGAAATAAAGCAGAATTGTGCATATCCAAGTAACCATCTGCAGAATAATGATTTAAAGGGTGACAATTTCTTACCCATGTTTAGCATTCAAGGAGGTGGTCGACAACCCCTGTAATCCAGGCTTGTGGTATGGTTTTGCCGACATGATTTTAAGTTTTTCAGGTTGTGCATGCTTGTGTTCCCTGCATTCAAAAACACTCATTACTAAAATAAGGGCAGAGCATTTTATAAGTACATGCTAGCCTGCCAATCTATCTACTACCTTTTCAAGTCCGTAGGATGTGTATTTGTCTTTTTTATCATGTTATTGGCACCGCTTAGTTGATCTAAGGTAGTTCCTGAAGTTACTTGGGGAGGCCTGCTTGATTTCGTATTTGCAGATTTCGACAGAAGAGAAAAGGTTCCTGTTTCATTCGCCAATGCAGGTTTGACATTTCTGATTTCCCTGCATGAAAAGTATTAGAATACTTTCACCTGATAAGAAATCAATACACAAGACTACAATACAGCTAAGCTCACAAACAAGTAAGAACTCGATTGTCACGAATATTCTATATTATATTCCCTCACACTACAGAATCAAAATACCCATGTTAAAAGAATATAAATCAATATGCGATACCCAACAGAACCATGGCCAATGGTGCATTTGCCTTTTGCAAATAATACATGTGCAATGCACTTAATCCCATACTAATGATGTTCTGATTCAAGATAGACTGTTTCTTGTGAAATAAACAGCAGCACTAGATGGAAGTTATATTTTGCTGAGAAAGAAATTTACGTCCAAAACAAACCTCTGTATTAATGAAGAGAGATTCTTTGGACCTGAAGTCCCTTTCTCAATATTATTGGTCCCGGATGATGTCTTCCTTAGAGGTTTCATTAAAGTACCGCCGAAAGATTGGCTACCATGACTTCCTTCATTAAGAGATATACTTTCCTCCACAGCCTCATTCTGGTTATTTTGAGAAACCAATTGACCCATTGATCTTCTGGAGATGTAGGGATTCTCAGTGCTGGTGTTTCTGGACTGTGAACTAACTTCTTGCTCATTGTTACTATTCTCCCTCGATATATTAAGTTTACTCAGGTCCACCGCAGGAGCTTCCTTACTGTTCCCAGGAACTGCTATGGCTTTCGAATGTGTTGGATCTTCAGCAGATACAGCACTGCAAGGAAAACCATGAGAAGAACTGTTGACAGCTGGTTTTGTTGGGTGTGCCTCATTAGAGTGCTCTCCAAGCATATCATTCGACACCATGTCTACTTTAAGCTGTTCCACTCTTTCAGGATTGATGCTGAAAAAAGGATACATTTGGTTAGATGATTTGGCAGCATGCCAGCATTAATATTTAATGTCGGAATACTGGTATTTGTTACATTCTCCTACCTTGTCAAATCAGTAGGCTTCAAAGTGCAAGCATCATGTATTTGTGTTTGTTCCTTACTCTTACTTTCTTCAGGAACATCAGTGCCCTTGTCTGAAATACTTCTTTGTGCATCTTTATTGCCCTCTGAAGAGATGGGGTTGGTTTCTTCTGTAACTCTACTCGTACCTTTCTCCTCAAAGCTTAACTTCGTGTCAAGATTGAACTTGCCCAGACTTTAAGGGAACAAAATGAAAAAATTAATTGCGTGAAGGTTATGAGGAGCACATTTACTAGTCTTCACCAGCCAGTGTAACTTACTCATTAAAATCAAAGGAAAAGAAGTTGTCCTTTTCAGTTTCCCTTTTCCCTTCAGAAAGATCCTTGCCATTTGAACTGCTGTGCTTCGATTTTTTCTTGATAGGACTTGAGAAATCAAGATCAGCCATGCCCATCTTAAATGATGGCATCTTGTCAAAGGCTCCATCAAGTCCAAAATCATCGCTGGACAGAGAAAGGGGTTGTCAGCACCATATTGAACAGTACATAGTAAATAATTCACACTTGGTTGCATGATATATAAAAGAATTTCTAGGACTAATACTCACAGGTTGTCGAAGCTAAACTTCTTGCTACTCTTCGGAACTGACTCGACATCAAAGTCAATTGTGTCTTTTCCTGATTTTGGTGCCTTCCAGGATGAAAGAAAATAATCACCGAAGTCTTCATCTGCCAACAAATATCATGAATACACCAGGTTAAACTGGTACTTGTAAAAGTTATTTTCTAAATCTACCACGCATATTAAAAAACACAGTTCATATACCATAGATTTAATTTCTTGCAGGTAAGCAGGAGGCAACTACAATGGACATGACTTGTACACAGTATCAATCAGAAATATTCATTTTACCAGTATCAGATAAGTTTGACTACAGTGCCGCATAAACAAGGGAGCAAGGTGCGATGATGGCCTACTATCATATCAATAACAAATACATACCAAGGGGTGAACTTTTACTTTTAGCATTCGCATTAGAGGCAGCTCTTTTTCGTGATTCTTCCATAATGCTACAAACGTGGACTGCATGCATAAGGAAAACAAGAAGTATATTAGGAAGCACCGAAGACACAGATCGGAAGAGAAACCATGCATGGCAATATGACTAATATTCTGAATCACTAGATAAAGAAAATATCAAAATATATTTGTAAACTTTGGTGATATTATAATTAGACTAACGCCATATAGGAATACGTCAACTAATTTATATTTTCGACCACTATGCTTAACAGGAAACAAAGCACATGCAAAATACACAGCATGTAAAGTCCCTGGAAAATAGAATTTGAAAAACATGAAAGGGCCTATTGACTGAATATCAAATTTTCAATGAACCCTCGCTCTCTCTGGGATAATACCTTCATTCAGGTAACATCACCTAGATTTAAGCAGTAAAACCTAGACGCTCATGTTTCCAGACACAACAAGCAACCTCATCAAGCCCTCAAGCACTGAACTTAATGGGTAGGAGGCTAGGAGCTGATAAAGATCTAGAGAACAGTAAGGGTGGGAAACATGCAATCAGCCATAGGCACACACACTCGACAGTCGACATCAACAATAATATAAGCTTATGCCATTCTGAGAAAAGCACTTATTTCTTGAAAGAAGAAAGATAGTGTGGATTGAATGGTTGATAAATTCAGAAGAGGATACACTTAAACTAACCACAACTAAACCGAAAACAATCTTGACTTGCAGTCTCATACTAGATGAGTAAATGGTTGCAGATAAATACCGAACTATTTAAATGTTCAACTGGTAAATAGTGCTAAACAGCAAAGTAGGTATAACTTTGACAGCGAAACACAGCTTTTTATCAACAGGGGAATTTACATTCCTGGAGACAAAAAAAGAAGTAAAGCCCTATTTGAGATTTTGACAATAGACATGCAATCAAATGAAGTCTGGCAAAGCAAGTCTTTACACGATCACAGTTTGACAGCAGACTACACGGTTACACACTACAGAATCGAGAATACCTAAGGCGCCATTTTAACCATGAGATGCCTCTACAAAACTAAGGAGGGCAGCATTGATGATTCCTCCTTCAGAAGAGGATTTGAATACCTGGAGCACTCAAATGCCCTTCAGAAGTTACTCAGAAACTACAATAATATAATATATTTTGCACGCAAGAGAATGAGCCATTCACAGTGTAAACTAGGTGGCCTGATACTCACGCCACATCAACTGAACATGGAGGTCGCAACATTATGCTATAATTTATATTCCATTCATAGGAAACCAGTTTGCTCGCTCAAATTGAAACAGAAACAGCTTGCCCGTGATATCAACGGAAGGGGATATAGAATAACAGTATTATTACTCCAGTGACATATTGAGCTGCTCATAAGAGTATCCATTAAATACGATACTGAAAGCTATCCGAATGCTAAAGCCAACCGCAAATGAAACCGAGAAAATTGACACAATTATGTCACAGCTTGCTAGGCGCGGTACACCGTATATTTAAACACACGAAAACATTTGATCATGCAGCGGCGCACACGCACGAGCGCGCGCGCGCGCACGCGCACGGAGCGGGTAGCGTGGAGACCTTCCTGGATCCTGCACTGAACTTCCAAACTTCGACACGGTACTGCGCGCTCGGCTTACGACCAGAAATTGCCCTAGATTACCAACCGAAGCACCGAATCGCACGGGCGGATCTAGAAGGCGTACCGGGCGCGCACCGCGGCAAACCCCTCCTAATTTCTGGATGTCGGCGGGGGTTTAACTAAATCACTGGGTGGCGGAATGCTCGTACCTCGGAAACCGATGGCCGAGTTCGCGGAAGGGGTTGGCGCGGCAGGGACGCGAACGAGGTAGAGCGGGGACGGCGATGGCGGCGACGCGCGTGGGAGGCGGAGGGGTTTGGCGGTGGTGCGTCGGCGGTGACGGCAAGGTACGGCGCGGCGGTACCTCTCGGGCGCGGAGACGCTGCGCACTGGGTCGGATCGGGGTAGGTCAGGACTCGACCCAACCCAGTGACAGGAGGAGGAAGAAGAAATGAAGGTATCGGTACGGTGCGGGACAGGGCGGTGGCGAGGAAACCGTGGAGGAGAGCTGATATTTGAGGATTTTGAATTTTTGGCTCACGAAGGTCTGCACGGAGACGGAGAGCAGATATTTACCTGTGTTTTTTGGATTAAGTTTTTTTACCCTTCCTTTCTATACCACACCCGCAGCTAAGGCAGCGAGTTCGATTAATTTGGTTAATTCGTTCGCTAAATACAGTTTCAATAATTCGGTAAATACGGTTTTGTACGAAAGTAATTTTCGATTTATGTAATAACCAGTAAATAGGTTCTATTTCAGTAATAACCAGACTAACAATAGTTGACGTGATTTTCAATACCACCTAACTTAATTATATTCAGCTTAGCATTTTATGTGATGAAACAATAGATTTTCGCAAAAATAAAATAGTAGTAGTTTAGTATTTTGTATGAACCAATTGGGTGTGTTCCAACTTGCAATGGGCAAAACACTGAAACTTAGGAAAAGTGAAATAAAATTGGCACAAACGAAAGTAGAACTCACGATCTTCTCTAAGGGCAACTCCAGCGGGTCGACATGTTTTGGACTCTGAATGGTTTCGGTCATTTGGGTCAGCCCGCGGATAGAAAATGAGACATTTGTCGCAGCACATCTTGTTTGCCAAAGCTACCCCACCGGCTTCCCGCCCATTTCATTCATCCGTGGATGGCAGTCTCCCGCACACGACCTTTTTCCCGCTTGATGTTTCCTTCCAATGAGCGGCGCCTATAAAAGGAGACGGTCCGGCGATGTGGCCGAGCACATCGTAGGGACTAGTCATCAGCCACCATGCCTTCACCCGGACATGGTGGAGGAGGCAACGATAGCCGAGGTCAACGTCATGGAGGCGGCAACGATCTCCACGATCGACGGTGCGGAGGTTTTTGAGCAAGAAACCAAGCAAGGCGGCGAAGGCGACGGCGCTCTAGGCGGTCCAGCTTTTACAGAAGGGGGCACAAAGGCTATTGGTTCGGTTTTCGGTTTTAGTTCGATTATGTGCAGGCTTACCCGCATCATGCCCGTCCGCGCGGGCGCTAGGTTGTCTCTGCGTGTGTACGGGACGCTCGGTCTAAAATTCCGAATCACAGGTTGCGCCTAGAAGCGATAAGAAGTTCCTATCATGTCGTGCGGCACCGACGGTGATGGCCCGTCACATTTTCCAGGTGAGTACACACGTACATAAGATGTTAGGCGCTATCCCAACTTAATCCCATTTGTAGTGTATTTTTTGAATTTTTTTAGTGTAAATTGTGAGAGAGAAAATTTCTACTAGCTTAGGCAAAATGAATCCACTAGACGAGGCCTCCTATAGCGCGCCCGTTAGCGCGAGTTAATCCAGCGCGCTAACGTGGTAAGTTTCGTGGGCCGGTCTAATTATCATTCGCCATGGGAATGTTATTTTTTTCGGGAACTTGTAAGCTTGCACGTTTAAACTATTATAGGACGTTTTTTTCGTTTTTTATTTTTGTTCAAATTTGAAAATTGTTCAGATTTCAAATTTTATTCAAATTTGAAAATTGTTCATAATTTGAATTTTGTTCAAATTTGAAAAATGTTCATATTTCGAATTTTGTTCAAACTTGAAAATTGTTCATTGCAAATTGTTCGTATTTCGAATTTCGTTCAAATTTTAAAAATGTTCAGATTATGAATTTTGTTCAAATATGAAAATTGTTCATATTTCAAATTTTGTTCAAATTTGAAAATTGTTCATATTTCAATTTTTGTTCAAACTTCAAAATTGTTCACATTTTGAATTTTGAAAATTGTTCATATTTCGAATTTTGTTCATAATTTGTAAATTGTTCATATTTCGATTTTTATTCAACCTTGAAAATTATTCATATTTTAAATTCTGTTCAAACTTGAAAAAAAAAGAAAAAAAAAACAAAAACAGTAAAACCTGTAACTGGGCCGGCCCACAACGAGGTCGCACGTTAGCGCGCCCGAATTACGCGCGCTAACGCGCGATGAATAGGATTCGCCCCACTAGACACCACGTATAGTGCCTTTTTTGGGCCAGTACGGGTGAATTGCGGCAGTGAGCCGGGTGGGCTTGACAGGCGGCTCTATTTGAACTTGGGCTGGCTGTCTGGCCCAAACAAGATCCAATTCGTTCCCACCGTCCAGTCTTTTCCCCATACAATCCGGCTCGATGCCCCGAAAAATCTGAATCCCTAGCGGCGGCGGCGAACTCCACGTCTTCACCTTGAAGAACTGCTATACCGGCTGGATCACACGACGATGGCCGCGTCTGCAGTCTCGTCCCGCGGCCCCGCATGGCCGGACCTCCCGCCGGAGCTGTTGGGCCTCGTGCTCGCGCGGGTGCCCTCACACGCCGACCGCGTGCGACTCGCCGCCGTCTGCCGCCCATGGCGCTCCAGTGCGCGGCTGCTGCGGCCTCTGCCTCCGCTCCTACCGTGGCTCGCTCTCTGCGACGGGACCTTCCTGAGCCTCCCCGACGGCGCGGTCCACCGTCTGCCCGTCGCCCACGACGTCGCAGGCAGAGTCTCCACTGGAAGCATGCTCGTCCTAGTGCACGGCGACGGCACGTGCTCGCTGATGAACCCTTCCCCGGCGAGGACGACCCCTCTCCCCGAGCTAGCCGTCTGCCTTGGGAGACATGGACCATCTGTACACTTCTCCCGGAGAAGGATCTTTCGGCAAGTGCCCGCTGATGAACCCTTCCCTTGGAACATGATCTTTCAAAAGGTGGTCGTGTCCGACAGCCTAATCGCCGCTCTCGTCCACACGAAAGTAATCATCTCTACTCGTGGACAGCAATGCGACACCACGAGCTGCTCCACAATGGAGTGGCGGCCTGCACGCGGCTTCATCAACGACATTGCACTCTTCAAAGGAAAGCTCTACATTCTCACAGCGACGTCAGAGCTTTACTTACAACTGGAGCTCCATATTCTGGACGGTGGGCAAGAGCAGACAGCTAGACGCATCATACCAGGAGTTGACAGTGGCAAGGAGCTGTCACTGTATCATCCTTACTCGCCCAAGGCTTACGAGCAGCGCAATTATCTTGTCGTCTCCGGCGATCGGCTGCTGATGGTTGAACGCAGGATCTATGGGTCGCAGATGTTTCCACCAGACTTGGGAATTGAGAAGTGGACTGGCCTCTTCAAGGTGTTTGAAGCAGCAGACCTAAGCAACAACCGTGGAGACTGGATTGAGGTGGATTCGTTGACAGGACATGCACTCTTTGTTAGCAAAGGCTGCTCAGAGTCGCTCCCTGCAGTGGGTCCATGTGGCGGTGTCGGACTTCGAGAAGATTGCATCTACTTTATAAACGAAGATCGCATTTACATAGACATGAAGCAGATTTTTGAGAATCCTATGCTGGATTCTGGCGTGTACAACATGAGAGACAAGAGAGTGATGCCGCTACTGCCCAAGACGAGCGCGGCACCTGCGGCAAGAGATGGTCCATGGTATCCGACGTGGCTTTTTCCAGAGACCTGAGTTAAGCTGGTTACGTGGTACTATCATTTATTAGAAATTTTACTTCATCTTAAAATTTTATGAACAGTACAAATTTTGCAATTTTTTTAAATCTTTAGTTTGATATGACATTGTTAGCTAGTACTATACCTCCATCCGTAAAATAAGGCGTATAAATTTTCACAATCACTTGCCAAGCCCCGATCAAGAAATCAACAAGCTGACGGAACAATTTTAGCATTCAGTGATGTTTACAGATTACAAATTTGGGCATGTGAACTTCAATATCTGTATCAAACAAAGCGTCCAAACTAAAGAGCCTCCATTTAAACAATTAAAGAAAAATGTGTGGTAACACTGTCCGGTGGCACCCACAGCATCGAGGCCTGTCCGTCCTAAGCATCCAGGTCAGCGCCAGGAGTGGAGCAATTGGCCGCTTAACTGATAAAAGGGAGATGCAACTTGGATGATAAAATTCCTTAGCTAGCTGCATATTAGTTCTAGCTCCGTACCCCAATACTTTATCATTAGTTTGGTTGAAATGCCTCTCGTTGAACCCATTAGCTTTGAATCTGAGTCAAACTCGTGTTAGTAGTTAGTTGGTTCAAGTAGCCATGGAAACTGTACGGACCGGTACGAACTTGTAAGCTAAATGAGTTGAAATTAGCATGCTCAGATCAAGATTTCCCAAGCAAAGGGAGCAGGTAAAGCTAAAGCTAAAGGCGTATAGAGATATACTACAAAACCCAGTTCACTAGTTGCTAACACAGGGAAGATCACTCTGATGCTACAATATGCATTACAAGATACAAACACAAATCAGCAACCTCCAGCATGGCTATTGCTAAGACGCCCTGAATCTTTTCCTCTAACAACAGTGACCCATGTTTCATTTATTGTGTGATGTATATACTGTTCCTGCATAGAGTAAACAGAAGCATCAGCAGCACAATAATAGTCTCTCCATTCAAATGTTGGGATGTCAGAAAAGTTCCAATATTTTTCTATCCTTTCACCGAGCACGCTATAATCAAGAAAAAGTTTCAAGTTACATGGCATTGAACATTTTCAGGCATATGCAGACCATGCAATCGCCAGAGCTTTATCAGCATGGGCACCTTGCAATCTGCAAAAGCATGAATATATAGAACAGAAACATAATTGAGTCTTCAAAACTGCATCCCTTGGTTTTGATCTGGACATTGCTACTGGTTGCCCATTTTTGTGACAGTGACCTGGCTGTTCGGGATGGAATTCATTTGAACACATTTGAACAACTAAACTCACGTTAACAATAATTAGGTAATTAGTTCACAATTGATGAACAGAAGACGATATAAGATCTATTATGCGTGGGACGATATAACAAATATAGGTCTCCTGCTGCCTATAGCTGACCATTAGTCTAATCTATTTATGACCGAGATGATGAAAAATACAATGTATGAGCATCAAGGCAAAAGGAAAGACAAAATGCATATAATCCACATATGCATAACAAAAAACAGTAAATCGATCCATTTGTTACGATTTTATAATTTTCTAGAGTAACCATTCCATGTCAAATTCGGCAAGGTAACAAAGGAGAGGAGAAGCAAAGACAAACAAGAAAGAAGACAAAATAAGGTGTGTAGGTTTCCCCCATAGATGCTAGAAAAAGAAAAATAATAATTTCTAAAGTCCGAAGCAAAAGTAATGTCTATGATGCCTAGTACAAATCTAATACTTCCTCACTTCACTATTATAAGACCTTTTAGATATTTTAAAGTGGACTAGATAGTAGATACGGACCGAAATGAGTGAACCTAAGCACTGAAACACTTCTAGATACATGCATTTTCAAACAAACCTAAAATGTCTTGTAATAGTAAATGGAGGGAGTAGCATTCTATATGCGAAATTCTAAATCAGTCACAACCAAATACATTTAGCTCATAATGATGTTTAAAAGTATAGGTGTTATGACATCTCTCGCCTTTGTTTTCAATGGACAATGGTGCAAATGTACATGAGACGGAAAGGACATGAGGGACTGTTCAGTTGAAAAAAGAAAAAAGCATGTAGGAGCCCAAACATGGGCCTCCATACTGCAGACAACAGCATCACAAACCTATTCCAAGCGGACAACTAATCCTGAGATATGCAAATTCTATCTTTTCAATGGAAAGAAACGCAAAGGACTTTTGCGTTTTCTTGAAAAAATCCTAAGGTATGCAAATTTTAAGTATCTATGGGCTAACAAATTGCAAAAACACTGCAAACAAATAAAGTTGAGGTCATTGTCACACAACAAAGTTAACAAACATGTCCTGCCAAAGGAAAACATGGAGAAAACTTTAAAGGTATATTCACTTCAACTAAATCAGAGATAAGAATTAATTCTTCAATGAATTTGACAAACTGCAGAATCTTCATCATAATTAAGAACATCGTCACATGAAATCCAAACCACTCATAACTCACAATAATTGGTGCTTTAGAACTACAGAGTCACCATACATGGAGCTTAGGTTGATGGGCGGAAACCACCACAAAGGGCGTGTTTTTCTTAAAATTAACAGTATTCAGCTATCAAGATGAATCAGTTTCCTTCGTTTGACCAATTTACAGTAATTAGAATGTTGGTAAGCTCAAAGGCCAAGGAAAATGCATCGATGAGACATCGTATTTGCCAAATTAACATGCAATACTGCATGTTGAAGTATAAAGACTGGCAGCATCACATGTTTCATGTACTTTGTTTTTTCCTATAACCTGAAATATTCAGCTCATTATTCACAGCTTTTCAATCAGAATTATAGATAAACATAGCAAAATTAATTTAGGAGAATGCTTTTGTATTTTGGAGTAGTTCTTAATCAATATAAGAGGTTGACAAGGACTGGAACTATTAAGCAGAACTCCACCATGGCATTGCAGTGAGCCAGTTGTGCTACAATCAGTAAACATAATAAATTAAAATTAATCCTGAATGTAATTTCTATTAAAATGTACCTTAGATATTTACTAAAAAAAAGAGATACAGACACTTTTTTATTTTAACTGAGGGTTCCATGACTTTATAGTGAGGTTTTAACATATTGATTCAAAAATAATGATGCAACTGAGGGAAGGTTTTATTAAGCGCTAAACGCTGAGTGAGTGAGTGTTTTGCCTCCGCCTTTCCCTTTTTGAAGGATTAAAGGCTAAAGCGCTAAGCGCACACTTAAGCGCAAGAGCTAGGCGTTTTGCCTCTGCTCAGCACTTAGGGCATCACCTATGTGTATGGTTAAAATTGCCATAAGATGGGTCCCACTGAGCAGGCTTGTGGCAAACAGATTTTACCACTATGTATGTTGCAAAAGCACACCTTAAGCTAGGCCCCACATGTCAGAAAAAGTAGTCTGAATAACAACTTTGTGGCCAATAGTTTTGTAGGGAATATTATTGTTTTAATACTTTGTGTACTCTTGGTGTGAAAGTGTTAGTATTATATTGCTTATGGTAGTCCACAAGCTTATGGGTTACCTATAAGCTTTTGAGCCTGTGGACATCTTATGGATAGGCTCCAGCTCCACTATGTATATGGAATCCTTAAGGTGCAGTTTTTGCTTGTGGATACTGTTAGGAGCGCTTAACTTAATACTGAACTGAGGTTTCAATACTTTTTGTATTTTCCATGTAAGTACAACTAGAATATGTCAAGACGGATCTGAGTAACTGTATCTATCATTCATTAAACATATCACTGCCATGGTACAACAAGATATTGAAATAATGCTAGAGTCATGGTATAAAGTACAAACTTCTAACAGGAGGAGACATACATACCAGGTCAATTCCCATTTTGATCTTTACAACATCTGAAGTTGTGGCAATTCCAAAAGCCATGATCCCATGACAACTAACCATAACATACAATACAGAGCCAGAAAATTAATGGCCTTCAACCTCATCAGATGAAAAATTAAGTGGCTTTCTAACAAAATTTGGCACCATAATTCCCCAGGTACGCTCATTAGGTGTTATCCCACAAGTCACTGCTCTGTTTAGAAGCATATTAGCATCATCAAAGAATCTCCCCTTGCAGTGCCAACTAATGAGGATATTGTATGTAATAATATCGGCATGCACATTTTCACTGTGTAACTTCTCTAGGAGATTCAGGGCAGCATGCATCCATCCCATTTTGCACAATCCATTTATGAGCGTGTTGTAAGTGACAATGTCAGGAGTAAGCCCTTGGTTTAACATTTCCTTTGAGAGCTCTAGCGCATCACGCACCCTTCTTGCCTTGCAGAGCTCACTAACCAAGAGGTTGTATGTAACATTATTTGGCTTAATTCCATTTTCTGTCATTTCCGTCAGCAACGCCATGCTCCGATCAACATTCCCGTCTCTGCACAGGGCTTTTATGAGACCATTGTAAGTAACAACACCAAGTGAGCAACCATGAAGTACCATTTCATTTGCAAGGTTTATGGCATCCTTCAAGCTTCCTTTGCGCAGCAGTGCATGAATGAGTGTATTGTAAGTTATTCCATTGGCGACAACACCCTCATCAAGCAAATTTTCAAATAGATACTCAGCCTCTTCCATCCGGTCATTATTGCAGAGATGATAAATTATGGTATTATACGTGCAAATATCAGGCTTGTAACCTTGACCCTTCATCTCTTGCATGAGTGTCCTCGCGTCATCCATCCTGCCTTCCTTACATACAGCATATATCATTCCATTGTATCCTTGAGAATTCATAACCAAGCCCTTTGCTGACATTACCCCCAGCAATGCTCTTATATCATCCCACATGCCATTCCTGCAAAAGGAATGCAGCAAAATCATGTAGGTCACTATGTCTGGAGCACAACCCTTATCCTCCATCTCTCTGAAAACACGCATGGCTGAACCAACCTCCCCACGCTTGCAAAGCCCATGTATCAATATACTAAATGTATGTGCATCTGGTGGGCAGCCTTTTGATCCCATTATCTCATACAGCTCTGTCGCCTCTGTTATCCTCCCGTCGGAAAGACACCCCCCAATCACCGTGTTAAATAACACAACATTCAACTCTGGCACCCTCCCAAGCATTGTGCGTGCCTCATCCACCTGCCGTGCTCGACACAGACCCTGGAGAAGGAATCCGTACGTCATGGAGTTTGGCACACAGCCTCTTATCACCATCCTGTCCACCAGTCTCGCCGCCTCGCGTAGACGCCCAAGCGTGCATAGCCCGTGCACAATGTCATTGAAGGTTTCGGCATCCGCAGAGCACCCCATGAGGAACATCTCGTCGAGGAGCGTGGCAGCCTCGGTGACCCCACCCTGAGCACACAGCGCGTGGATGACCGTCTGATACAGCACCGCGTCAGGTATGCAGCCGTGCCGCGCCATGCTGCGTAGCATCGCGAGCGCCTCATCAGCGCGTCCGAGACGGCAGAGGGCACGCGCAGCGATGCCGAAGGTGAAGGTGGTGGGCGGGACGCAGTCCCTGTGGACCATCCGGCGGTAGAGCCCGAGCACCTCGGTGTGGCAGTCAGCCCTGGCGAGTGCCGCGAGGACGGTATTGTAGGAGCGGAAGGAGGGTGTGACGGCAAAGCGGCAGGGCAACTGGTCGAGCAGGTGGAGGGCGCGACCGGGGGGCAAGGAGCGCAGGAGCGGGATCAGGAGGGACTCGCGGATTGGGGGGATGTCGGAGGAGGGGAGGGATTCGAGGAGGGAGAGGGCGCGCTCGGGGTCTGCGTCGGCGGCGGCGAGGAGGGGGCGGAGCGGGAGAGAGGAGAGGGCGGGGTGGGAAGCGGCGTACCACTGGAGCAGGAGGAGGGAGGTGGACGGTGCCAGCGGGAGCGCGAGGAGGCGGGCGAGGCGGCGCGGGGTGAGCGGGCGGCCGGAGAGCGTGGAGCGAAGGCGGGAGAGGTCGAATGGGGCGAGCAGCTCCGGCCACGATGTTGCGGCGGCGGGCTGGAGCTTGGGTGGGGCTTCCCCCATAGAGAAATGGGTCAGGGCAGCGGCGCGGGCATCCCCATTTGCGTGTGGATTTGATCATTTTGCCCCGTGTAACGTGGGCACTTTCACTTGCTCCATTTTTGCTTGATTTTATGGCAAGGGAGCGGCCCTTAAGTAAAGAAATGCTCTAATGTAACAATTGTATGCGTATAATTAAGTAAAGAAATGCTCTAATCTTCTTACTTCTCTCTTTCTTGTATTAGTACACACACATTATCCAAGATTCTCTTAATTATTAGAACTAAAAAACGTTCATCTCATAAACCACAACTGTTGGCTTAGTTGTGATGAGAACTTTGAAATTTGATCTCAACTGATATGTTTAAACAACTTTTTTGTTGGTAATTACCAAATTATCTTTGATTTGTCAGAATATACACTTCTAAATCAATGCAAAGTTACATGATATTCTTTTTGTGCAATTGTATCCTCTCTTAGTGGTTGTTAACACTAGAATATTCACTCTAGCTCTACATAACATTTCAATGCCAAAAACATGTATAAAATTATCTGACAATTGTGCATAATTATCGTGACAATTATTGTAATTTAAACACCACGGTATATAAGTATGCAACTGGTGAAATTCATCGAAACATTAGAACATGTAAATCAATTTCAAAGCCATATTCTAGATGAACACAACGGTGAAGCTAAATCACTAATAAGATTGATGGTTTAGGAGATAAATTATTTTAAACATTTGGATTTATCAAGTAATGCGATGATATTATCGATTAGGTGACATACTTTGCATACATGTATGTTCTTTCTATAAGAAGGATTTCAGATTGAAAGCCACACATGAGAACTAACTCGGGCATGTTCCCCAATGAGATTAGTCGATGATTCTTTGCTCATATGTTCTTTTTACTGTTTTAGGATCCATTTGGATGTCAAAATTACATTAAATATGTGGAATTGGAGGCCTAGTTCCAAATCAAGCTGAGTTCAAAATGGTATGTGATTCCAGTTTGAGTGTTTGGATGACAATGTTTCCAACTTGACGTTTTGATGAGGACTAAAATCGCTCACTATAATCGTATCAACATCCTGATCAAATTTGAGATTGAATTATGTGTGTGAAAATGGAGTCCCAAATCCCAATTAAGCTTGTAAATGCTTTGTGATTCTAATCTAGATGATTGGAAGCCAATTGAAATTGCTTGTTAGAATCCATTCAACCTCCCAACTACAACTTCAGTTCGAATGTAGTAGACTATTGATGAGTTGGTTATGTTTAGAGTTCGAACATGAAAGCAGTGAGTATATATGAGTATGCAAAATGCTTATGTTACTTATGCTTGGGTGATTGTTTCTACCTCACAGATGAATTTCTTCTTTACATGAGAACACGTGAGTACATATGAATATGCATGCTGCTTTTATTACTTATGCTTTGATGAGGATTTATATATTACATTTGTTAGGTATCGATGGATGGTGAGTCACAACACAGTGTGAGTATGGGGTTGGGGGGGGAGGGGGGGCTTGTAGTGAAGGTCGTCGTACACCGACAAGTAGACGCATCAATGTTTTTTAATTGGCATTGTCGTCTTGTTGGGAGAGCCCTCAAGGGTAATGAATGGAAGAAACCAATTGGTTCAGTTGAATAAAAATATGATTTTCCAGGATTAGTGAATAAAAATAGATAGAGTTTTGCTCCTATTCTGGTAAAATAAAAAACTTAACACCCTAATTTTAATGATTCCTCAACTTAATCATACATTAGGAGAGGGTTGAGAGGGAAATAATCAACTAGCGATGCTTGCATCTCCTTCCCATCATCCCATGGACGATGTAGGAATTTAGAGAGTAATGCTTGGGTCCTTCCATGTCCGCTCTCGAGCTTGGATGCAAAGGCTTAGAACTCCTTTCCAAGGTTGACATATGTAACATCCAAAATTTTAAATTTGGAATGTTAATACAAGTGCAAATCATAAGCATGCCATCTTTAGAGTTATTTGGAAGTGAATTTTGGAGCCATTGAAGTTTTCAACTTGTTTCCGTTATATATACATATATATCAAGGTTGATAACATGCAAATATGTCTCATTATGCATAGTTGGATTTCCAAAAAAAATCACAAACCTTCATATCAACTTTTGACAATTTATTAAAAACCTAAATGCATGTGCAAATTATGACAATTTATTAATAAAATGGATTTTTTAACCCCAAACCTACTAAAAACTGAGAATGTCTGCTTTAGCAAATTGCATATTATACTGATTAGTAGAAAATCATTGTGCTCCGTAGTTGATACTCGACTTTCCTGTGTTGAAAGGTAGAGATCTACCCTTGTTTTACAGGAAAGAATCGGTTATGCATGGGATGGTTCCCAGTGGTGTCATCAACATGCAATATGTTCATGACACTTTACTTTTCCCAGAAATGATTTAGTTACTGTCATAAACCTAAAAATGGATCATGTCCTGCTTTGAGCATATGTCAGGAATGAGAATCAATTTTCAAAAATGTGATCTTATATCTATAAATGTTGGTGAAGATGACACTCAGACTGTATCTCAATCCTTGAGCTCTAGGCTAGGCCAATTTCCCATGAAATACTTAGGGGTTTCTTTGCATTATATGAAATTAAGAAAAGAGAACCTGCAACTAGTTACATATAATATTTTGAAAAAAGGCACTAGATTGAAGAGGGCGGTTACTAAACCATGCTGTCAAACTGGAGTTGGTTAGAAGTGTGTTGGACAACACACCTCTATACCTTCTCAATGTTATTAAATTTCCAAAGTGGGCATTAGGTCTTATCAACTCACAGATGGCGCACTGTCTATGTGATAACTATGAGGGACACTATAAGTACCACCTAGCTAGCTGGGGGTTAGTCTCTCAGAAAAAGGACTATGGTGGTTTAGGTGAGCTTCATATGTGTTTGCTTTCTTCATGGGTTAGGAGGTATCAATTGAATAATAATAAAATCTGGAAACAAATTATAGACTACAAATATAAGGTGGAGGACCCTAGCATCTTTTGCTGTCCTACTGTTGGTGCCTCCCCTTTTTGGAAAGATGTTATGTGGGCTGCCAAAGCAGCAAAATTTGGGTACCAATAGAAAGTATGGAATAATAGGGAAGTTAAATTATGGGAAGACCAATGGTTTGGGACTTCTAGTCTTGCTATTCAATATTGGGATGTGTACATCCTACCAAATGAGCAAAACATTAGTGTTGTTGATGCCTAGGATGGATCCCAACTTAAAATTACCTTTAGGGGGTGCTTTGGCCATGAGTTAATGACAAATGGTATGATATAATCCAATTTCTCAATCTCTTTAGCTTACTGATGAGGATGACACTTTGATTTGGAAATTTGAAGCAAATGGCATATTTAGTGTAAATGTATGTATGCTATCAATAATTTTGGGGGTGTGTTGCTTATTTGTGTGCACCCTGTCTGGAGTGTCAAAATTCCCTCTAAGATTCATTTTTTTCTTATGGTTGATTTCTCACGAAAAACTGCTGACTAGAGATAATTTAAGTAAGAAATAGAATGTTGATGATATGATTTGTGTTTTGTGCTGAGGTAGAAACCTGTAGCCATCTATTTTGGGAGTGTGTGGTAGCTTCTGCTCCATGGTCTGGACTGAGGACGGTTACAAGTTTTTTCCTAGAAATAAAGTCGTTCATAGACATTTCTGAGTTATGTAATCATACAAAAATAATTAAAATTCTGAACATGGTTCATGCAGCCAACTAAGGATTTTGTGGCTTATGAGGAATGATATATGTTTCCATCGTGTGGTATGGTCTGGTATTCAGGTGCTTTGGAGAAAAACTGCATACATGCTTGCTCAATGGGAGATACTGTTGCTAGTTGGAGAAAAAGAAAACTTGCACACGATGGTGATGCAGCTGGATGCCTTGGCTTGTGCACCGCTGCTGCTGTTGTGGCCGAAGCCTGGGTGACTCTAGAGAAGAAACAAAGATCTCAAAATGAGTTGTTGGTGACAAACCAAGCTCAATCTAGGACAAAACCGTTGAAGATCACGGCTTCACACCTGGAAAGGACGCTGAAGGCAAACGAGCTCGAGCTGATTGGACATGGTGAGCGCTTCAGGGTGATGCCCACAGTCTGAGCATGCGTTGTTATCCATATGGTAGTGATATGTTTCAAAGCGTAGGTTTTATGTTGTGGCTTGTTGCCTGGGGGTTGGAAAACTTGTAATAAGTGTGTTGCTTTTCTAGATGGAACACTTATTTGTATCCATGAGACCTGAAATACTTTTGTATAACCTTGTGGTGGTTTCCGTCAGTGGCGGAGACAGGGGACCAACAGGCCCCCTCTCAGATGGAAATTTTTCTTGTATAGTCCAAGATTTCTGTGCAAAACACACCCCAAAACTAATTAAAAAAATACTGTTTGGTCCTTTCTAATAACACCAGTGCCCTTGCTCTTTGTCATTTGCCCTCCCCCCCTCTCAAAAATAAATTCATGGCTCCGCCGTAATGAAACCAGGGCGAGGCCCTTTTCTTCTAAAAAGAATTTGACTTATTTAGGTGGCCTTTGCCTGCTTTCCAACAGTATAAACACAATTACCTCTCGCGGAGTAGTACAAAGTTTGGGCACGCCATTGAGAAGCTTGATGAACATCCCTGGCAGTGCCAGGGCTAGCCGCCGAGATCGGCCACCGCACCGCCTACCAACAACTTTACCTACGCAGAAGGCAGAACATGCAGCGGCAGCACTGCGGCCGGACTATTCGCCCATTATAATCCGTTTGCGCTGTCCCCCGCTGCGCCTGCCACTGCCAAGCGCGTGCTATTCCAAAAACTCCCACCAGGCTGGGCGGGCAGGGCAATGCCAATGCGGCAATGCCCCTGACGCGTCGCCGTCGGTGTCGTGTCGACGGAGCGCCAGTAGTATCTCGCCGTGGCACGGCGCGGCGCGGCGGGGGCCCCCTGCACGGTGCTCCCCACCTCCTCCTGCCGAGTTGTCGCGGCCTACCTCGTGCCTCTGCGTTTTGTCTCCGCGCTCGCTCGTTTCCTCTTTCCTGTGTGTGTACATGTGCGCGCGCGATGGCAGTGTCAGTGTGTGAATATATAATGTATTTGGACGACAGACTCTTGCGTCGGATGTGACCTGGTGTCTCGCTCTCGGCCGAGGTTGCTGATTGCTGAATGCCAAGCGTACGCAGCACTGCGGCAACGGCGCGCGTGACGCGCAGGCGCATCACGCGTCTATGTGCAGGCCTGCAGGGCAGGCGCGGGCACGGGGAGGCGAGAGCTCGCGCCTCCATTTCAGGAGCAGGCCAGCAGCATTGCAGCTCCTCCGGCGGCCGGGACAGGAAGAGGATGAAAGGCACGCGTAGGCGCGGCCGGCCAGCCAGCCATGCTGGCCGCTCGGTAAACTCTGCCGTCGATCGATCGCTGATTTCACAATCTGCCTCGGATCGGACTCGTTGATAATGTGCGTATATAGATGGCTGGATCTGCAATTCCGCATGATGGCTGGCGTGCCCGTACTTACAGTCGTGTTGGCTGTGCCCTGCCGTGTCTACGTAGCAGGAACAGAACGCGACACCCATGGCGGTTCGCAGCAATGCTCCAGATCATCTCATCATCCATTGCCCACGGCGTCACTCAGGCACTCAGCTCGACCCCTTCGTCAATCGCGCCAAATGGGCCAGCCCACTGTTGATCGACTTGGGAGATTTCATGTTAATCGGCCCACTGTTACAACCTCATTGCCTTCTTTCATTTCATTTCCTTCCGCACCCTCTCATATACCCTCACTGCGTCACACCTGAATTGGGGGCACTTCAAAGTGCCGGCAAAGCTCAAAAAAGTGCCGCTATTTACATTTGGAGGCACTTTCAAAAGTGCTGCATTAAGTCGTGTCGGGAAAAGTCATTGCCGACAGTTTTTGAAAGTGCCGACAAAAGTCATATCAGAGGCAGATTTGAAAGTGCCTCCAAAGTAATAGACGGTAGTTTAACAAAATGCCGCCATAATCAACAGAGGCAGTTTTTCAAACTGCCGGCTGTTACTTTGGCGGCAGTTAGCCAAAATGCCAACATTTTTTTTCAAAGGCAGTTTGGCAAAATACGAGGGAAATCATTTTGAGGCGGTTCGGTAAAATGCTAGGAAAATCATTTAGAGACAGATTGATAAAATGCCAGGGATAGTTTTTCTAGGCAGATTCATAAAGTGCCTCTGATTTCAAATCCAGGCATATTTTAGTACCGCCTCCAAATGTAAAGTGCCTTTTAATTCAAATCGAGGGAAGCAGAATCAGAATCAAATGCAATTACAAATTCAAATTTCTAAATCAGAATCAAATCTGGAATCAGAGTATAAATCACAATCGCTATCCAATTATTACAATCACAATCGCACATCTCCATGTATCAATCACAATGTAGCCTCAAACTTGAATCACAATCTCACAAAAACCATCTAATCAAGATCTGGACTCAATTAACTTGCACAACCTAGAATCAAGACATTTTTTTTTGAGATAACAACTGATGGCATTTCAATCAATGGCGAAACCGATTACAATCGACTCCACAAGAAAAGAAAATACAATATGATCCCAAACTTTTGCAAGAATGACCTCACACCATACTTTCAAAGCACCATCAAGCCCATCGTCCTCATCGTCACCACCCAGAAGCAGGTACCAGACCCAGAAGCAGCACATCTTCAGACACCATCGGATCACCGCCGCCACTATCGCCACAATGGGCTTTGAACACCGCAAGAGTGCCCACCCCGAGGGGTGAGAGCTAATATCCATTTCCAGAACATTGGGCAGGCAGGAGATGGGGAAGACAATGCAGTGCCTCCAATCCCAGATCCCTGAGCAGTAGGTCCCAACCACCGACGTCACATCGAGCCGCATCCTCCCCTCGCCACCATGGCCGGCCAGAAGAAGCTTCACGCCGCGATGATGTCTACACACGCTTCTGTTCTTGTAGACAGTGTTGGGCCTCCAAGTGCAGAGGTTTGTAGAGCAGCAGCAAGTTTCCCTTAAGTGGATCACCCAAGGTTTATCGAACTCAGGGAAGAAGAGGTCAAAGCTATCCCTCTCAAGCAACCCTGCAATTACGATACAGAAAGTCTCTTGTGTCCCCAACACACCCAATACACTTGTCAGATGTATAGGTGCACTAGTTCGGCGAAGAGATAGTGAAATACAAGTAGTAGTGATGATTATTAGTAGTAAATGTAGTATGGAATAAGTGTCGCTGCGAGCAAACATGTAACAAAACAGGAAGTAAACGGTGTGCAATGCTTGGAAACAAGGCCTAGGGATCATACTTTCACTAGTGGACACACTCCCAACAAATATAACATGATTGAACAAATAAACAACTTCTCTTCACTATGGTACTCTGAATTACTCTCCTATTGAACAACACTAATCATTGGGTAGTGGCTACAGAAGCACCCCTTAAAGTTCATCAAGTACTTGACAAACACCACTCATAGAGATATCCAAATCAAAGCACAACTCAAGATAGATATTATTGCAACTTAGACCAAGTACTAACACGGTGCACACACTGTCAACATTACACCATGAAAGGAGGAATAGATCACTTCAATACTATCATAGCGATAATTATTCTCATAATCCATAAGAGATCACAATCGTAGCCTAGACCAAGTACCACCATGATGCACACACTGTCACCGTTACACCATGGCAGGAGGAATAGATTACTTTAATAATACCACTAGAGTACACATAATATCTGAATAATAACATCTACTTGTTCAACATGATACAAAGCTCACGATTATATAAAGATCACATCATGGGAGAGAGAGGTGAACCACATAGCTACCGGTAGAGCCCTTAGCCCCGGGGATGAACTACTCCCTCCTCATCATAGGAGACAGCAAGGTTGATGGAGATGGCGGTGAGGTCGATGGAGACGGCGGAGACGGCGATGGAGACCGATGGAGATGGCTCCGGGGGCACTTCCCCGTCCCGGCAGGGTGCCGGAACAGAGACTTTTGTCCCCCGAAATTTGGCTTCGACGGCGGCGGCGCTGCGGAACTGTTCTGGAAATTTCGCTGACTCCCCTAGGGTTTTCCGTCCCGAGGCTTTATATAGGCGAAGGGGCATCGTCAGGGGGCAGTCAGGGGCTCCTCACACCAGGGTGGCGCGGCCAGGGCCTGGGCCGCGCCACCTATGTGTGATGGCGGCCTTTGGCCCTCCTCCGGCTCTCTTTCGGTCTTCGGGAAGCTTCCGGGAAAAATAAGACTTCTGGAACTTGTTTTGTCCAATTCCGAGAATATTTCCTGTGTAGCTTTTCTGAAACACAAAAACAGCACAAAACAGGGAACTGGCACTGTGGCGACTTGTTAATAGGTTAGTTCCGGAAAATGCATAAAAGTGCCATGAAGTGTAACGAAACATCGGGTAAATGGTGTAAAAACAAGCATAGAGCATCAAAAATTATAGATACGTTGGAGACGTATCAGCATCCCCAAGCTTAACTCCTGCTCGTCCTCGAGTAGGTAAGTGATAACAAAAGAAATAATTTTTGAGGTGACATGCACCTACACAATCTTGATCATACAAGTAAGCATTTGTGAGCTGGGATCATAGAACTTAAAACATGGGCATGAAAGATATAATCTTGACAATAAGAACTTAGCAACCATGTTATAACATGAAAATAAACACAAACAAAAGATCATGAATAATGAAACAATGAAAGTCAAACGTGTATTCAAATCATATGGAAAAACATACAAATGGTTTTCAGCTTGTCCTTCATGGAGAGCAAAACATAAATGCATAGGACACCTTCAAGTTTAAGAGGGCGACTAGATACAAATAATTTAAGAACAAGTGAAACCAACATCATGAATCAATCAATGAAAACTTTGGGACAATGCACATTATACTAAGAATGACAACTATGCTCTCTTAATGGTGCATAAAGATAGAAGGTGGTGACTCAACATAAAAGTAAAAGAAAGGCCCTTCGCGGAGGGAAGCAGTGATTAAACATGTGCTAGAGCTTTTCATTTGTAAAACAGAGAGATAAAACTTGAGTTTTGAGAGGTGGTTGCTTTTGTCAACGACTAGCAATGGGGTTCTTACTATCTTCCATACAAAAATGAAGCAAGTTTTTGAGAGAGAGAGATTGGCACTTTTGTGCTCTTTTATAAAGCTTGGCACTCATCCCCACCTTTTTTCCTTTCTCAAACCATGGCTAACCGATTCCATCGGGTGCCCACCAACATTCACATACCATGGAGGAGTGCCTTTTTTCTTTCTTTTTTTCTCTTTTTTTTCTTTTTGGAATAAGCAATATGGAAGATAGCAAATCCGACCACTACGTCCCCATGAGCTAAAAACAGTGTCACAAAATGAGAAGTTTTTTGAAGTTTTTTTTGAAAGGTAGCACATGAAAAATTACTTGGAATGGCTTGCAAATACCATGCATAGGAATTTATAGTGGACACAATGACAAACTTGGTTTTTGGGAGTTAGATGCACGAGTAGAGCTCATACTCAGTACAAAACGAGGGCTAGCAAAAGACTGGGAGCGACCAACTAAGAGAGCAATAACGGCCATAATCATGCAAAGCGACAAAGCGACATTAAAAGAAGCATAAGATGGCATCAAAAGTCAAAAACTAAATGATCATAGAGGCTATTGGCGACTTTGTAAGAGTCTAATATGTGTGAGCATGCGCCAAGTCAACCCAAATAAAGCATTAAGGAGAAAACCAAAATAATGCTTCCATACAATAAAAACAACGCATGATTTTTTCAGAGGCTCATTAAGCAATCTCAGTTATTTGAGACA
This sequence comes from Dactylis glomerata, assembly GCA_007115705.1. Lineage (NCBI taxonomy): Eukaryota > Viridiplantae > Streptophyta > Magnoliopsida > Poales > Poaceae > Dactylis > Dactylis glomerata. The sequence continues at coordinate 2,981,565 of QXEO01000184.1, forward strand.
AGTCATGCTACAGCAAAACCACTAAGCATACTATCAAAAATAGATCAAGCACGACATGCAAAAGCCTAGGCCGCAGTCTACACAAGCTCCTTCTTGTACCACTTTTTTGCATAAAGCTTTTTCTCTTTTCCAACACCATTCAAAAAAATTATAAACACCTCTTTTGATGAAAAACCAATAAATATCAGAGGCAAAAATACACCTTGATGAAAAGATATAACAAGATCTAAACACAAATCAAGGCGAAAAATGCAAACTAAACCCAGTAGCAGAAAAAGAGAACACTCATTAAACGATAAGAGTGAAAACTAGAGTGTTCTTGGCAAATGAAAAGCGAGTTCATCTCCTCCAAAAGAAACATGATGTGATCTAACCATTTATTGCAGCAAACTAAACTAAACTAATACTGAAAACAAAAACAACTGACGCTCCAAGAAAAACGCATAGTGCATGAAGCAATAAAAATATAGTGTTTTGAAAGGTGACCTGATTTTTGCCGATGAAGAAGGGGTGCCTCGGGGGCATCCCCAAGCTTTGACGCTTGTACTTCTTGGATATTTCTTGGGGTGATGCATGGGCATCCCCAAGCTTGAGCTTTTGTCCATTCTTCAACTCATCTCATCATTCTCCAATCCCTACACTTGAAAACTTCCTTCATACAAAACTGAACACAATTCTATTAGCAACATTAGTGTAGCATAACATATAATCAACCCTTTTTGCTTCAGGTTTCAACCTAAAATCACCACATATTAATCATATACTACTGTAGCAACTTCCCCAAAAGTTCCGTGATCAAAAGAACTCAAAAGAAAGCAATAAAGTGGCAAACATAAATATTGGCAGAAATCTGTCAAAACTGAACAGCTGACAAAGGTCGAATTTTTGAGGGGTTTTCTGTTGCTCAAATAAAAAAGTGTTCAACTAACGAAAGTTTGGATATAACCTGGGGCATATGCAAAAGAAATTGCAGGTCCAAAATATATACAGAGAATTTATACGAATTTTTACGGTGCAGCACCGAAAACTGTTTCAGGACAGCAACATCCCCAAATCTTACCTCACTCAAATTAGAGGCTTCTCTTGGCACAACAACGAAATAAAAAAGATAAGGAGCAGTTATTACAGTAGTAATAACTTCCAAGACTCAAATAAAATAAAAAGTACTGAAAATAAAACAATGGGTTATCTCCCAAGAGTGCTTTTCTTTAACGCCTTTGAGCTAGGCGCAGTAATTTGCAAAGATGCTCATGTGGGCGCCATATAAGAGCTTGAGGCAAAGGCGCCATATAGGAACTTAAAGCAATAGAGAGCATCAAAAAGCAAATGTGAAAGACATTTATATCTGAACCACTTCCTATGCATAGGAATCTTGTAAGAAAATAAATCAACGAGGCACATAGTAGCAAGCATGGATAGATAAAACAAGTGCCACTTCAAGATTTGCAACATAAAGAGGGGAAACTTAATATTGTTGAGATCCATCAAACCATGTTTCCCTCTCTCATAATAACTTTCAGTAGCATCATGAATAGAACTAACAATATAACTATCACATAAAGCATCCCTATCATGAGCCACATGCATAAAAGAATTAATACTCACCATAGGAACAATAGTAGTAGGAGCAGATTCAACAGAATAATTATTCTCATCACCATAATCATCATAAATAGGAGGCATATTGTAATCATAACTAATTTTATCCTCAATAGTAGGTGAACTGAAAATATTATACCCATCATTATAACCATCATAGACTAGAGGTTTAGTATCATCACAAGCTAAAGAACAGCTATTTCGCAAAGCATATTCTTCAAACATATCATCATAAGAAGGAACATCACATATGGGAGATAAAATATTATCAGAACAAACTTTCTCCACTAAAGCTGGGGAACTAAAAATATCATGCTTAACAAAACCAGCTTCCCCAAGCTTAGACTTTTCTATAGCATTAGTAATAACCGTGTTCGAAACATTCATACTAACAACACTATTAGCATGCAAATTAAGCTCCAAAGGTTTTTCAATTTTCTCTTCAAACACTTCATATCTAAACTCAGGAAAAAGACTAAAGAACTCTTTATTTTCCATTAAGCCTAACTAGTGAAAATAAAAACAAGAAACAAAAAGATATAATTGCAGAATCTAAAGGAAATAACTCTGAGCACTCACACAGGAGGATGCGAGTACCTTTTACCTTACCTCCCCGGCAACGGCGCCAGAAAAGAGCTTGATGTCTACACACGCTTCTGTTCTTGTAGACAGTGTTGGGCCTCCAAGTGCAGAGGTTTGTAGAGCAGCATCAAGTTTCCCTTAAGTGGATCACCCAAGGTTTATCGAACTCAGGGAGGAAGAGGTCAAAGCTATCCCTCTCAAGCAACCCTGCAATTACGATATAGAAAGTCTCTTGTGTCCCCAACACACCCAATACACTTGTCAGATGTATAGGTGCACTAGTTCGGCGAAGAGATAGTGAAATACAAGTAGTAGTGATGATTATTAGTAGTAAATGTAGTATGGAATAAGTGTCGCTGCGAGCAAACATGTAACAAAACAGGAAGTAAACGGTGTGCAATTCTTGGAAACAAGGCCTAGGGATCATACTTTCACTAGTGCACACACTCCCAACAAATATAACATGATTGAACAAATAAACAACTTCTCTTCACTATGGTACTCTGAATTACTCTCCTATTGAACAACACTAATCATTGTGTAGTGGCTACAGAAGCACCCCTTAAAGTTCATCAAGTACTTGACAAACACCACTCATAGAGATATCCAAATCAAAGCACAACTCAAGATAGATATTATTGCAACTTAGACCAAGTACTAACACGGTGCACACACTGTCAACATTACACCATGAAAGGAGGAATAGATCACTTCAATACTATCATAGCGATAATTATTCTCATAATCCATAAGAGATCACAATCGTAGCCTAGACCAAGTACCACCATGATGCACGCACTGTCACCGTTACACCATGGCAGGAGGAATAGATTACTTTAATAACACACTAGAGTACACATAATGAAGAAGAGTAACATCTACTTATTCAACATGATACAAAGCTCACGATCACATAAAGATCACATCATGGGAGAGAGAGGTGAACCACATAGCTACCGGTAGAGCCCTTAGCCCCAGGGATGAACTACTCCCTCCTCATCATAGGAGACAGCAAGGTTGATGGAGATGGCGGTGAGGTCGATGGAGACGGCGGAGACGGCGATGGAGACCGATGGAGATGGCTCCGGGGGCACTTCCCCGTCCCGGTAGGGTGCCGGAACAGAGACTTCTGTCCCCCGAAATTTGGCTTCGACGGCAGCGGCGCTGCGAAACTGTTCTGGAAATTTTGCCGACTCCCCTAGGGTTTTCCGTCCCGAGGCTTTATATAGGCGAAGGGGCGTCGTCAGGGGGCAGTCAGGGGCTCCTCACACCAGGGTGGCGCGGCCAGGGCCTGGGCCGCGCCACCTATGTGTGAGGGCGGCCTGTGGCCCTCCTCTGGCTCTCTTTCGGTCTTCGGGAAGCTTCCGGAAAAAATAAGACTTCTGGAACTTGTTTTGTCCAATTCCGAGAATATTTCCTGTGTAGCTTTTCTGAAACACAAAAATAGCAGAAAACAGGGAACTGGCACTGTGGCGACTTGTTAATAGGTTAGTTCTGGAAAATGCATAAAAGTGCCACGAAGTGTAACGAAACATCGGGTAAATGGTGTAAAAACAAGCATGGAGCATCAAAAATTATAGATACGTTGGAGACGTATCACGCGACAGTCGCATCTCAAAAAAAGACCCTGAAAAACCCTAACGAGGAAGACAGTGGTGCCATACTCTTCCACTCCCTCGCCACCACGGCCGGCCGAGGAGAAGACAACAGCATCCGTAGTCCTCCGACACCCGAATAGACTCCCGAAACTCCACGGCCAAGTCGGAAGTCGACCACACCTGGAGAAACCGCCCTCCCCAGATCCGCAGATCTGAGAGAAAAACAGGCCAACAGCTCGCCGACGCCGCCACAAGTGGCCTTGCCAAGATGGGGATCGAGCTCTAGCACCCTTATTCCGACGCGACGCCGCCTCCACCATCCCTACAGCGTCTCCCGAAACCCTAACCATCTTCAAGCCCCTCCACTGGTCACCGGCACCCCTCACAGAGAGGCCGCCCCACCTCATCACCCCTGGCCGCCCAAGAGTCACCAGATCGCCGACCATCGCCGGAGAAGAGCACCACCTCCCCGACTTGGCCGGAACCGACGAGATCCGCCGCTGCCACCGCGCCCCCAGGGCTTTGCCTGGCGATGCCCCCGGCGGCGGCGGGGGGGGGGGGGGGGGATCTCCCGCGCGGGGGGGGGGGGGGGGGGGGGCTCGAGGTTGCCGGCGGAGGTGTCCCGGCGCGGCCGCACGGGGACGGGGTCGGGGACTTGTTTTTTGTTATGATCGAGGCGGGGACCCATGCTAGTAGAATCAAGACAGATTAGTTACACAACCTTGGACTCAGCATTCTGGCTTGATAAAGCATTCGTATTTCTTTTCCTCTTCTTGGCTTGAGGCCTCCGGCTGTGCCACGGCTCGTCTCACCTATTGTATTTTTTGCTTACAATATTTCTCTTCCAACTAATAAAAAAATACGTTTGGAAATTCATATGAAATAAAAGCTAAGGTTAGAAATCTACATGCTGTTTTAGCTTTTTGTTGGTTGCTATAGACCTATAGAAACAAATTGTTTTTAACAAGACTAGGGCAACCAACTTTTCCAGTTCATCCATTTAGCTACGAACAAAATTCAGCTTTGGGCTTTCCTATTCCCGTCAAATTAGCATAAACTTATGGTTATTGCCTTATTGGATGCAACCTGTTGCTGATCGTTGCTCAGGATATTTGCAGCCAGCCTGGTTGGTGATATACTAGTAGACTACAAAATGGACAATTGCTATATGGTTGAAATCTCTAGAATTCAACCTTTCCTTCTGTTTTAGGGAAGACGAGAATCTATCTTTTGCTTATAAAGGATATTTACAACTACTAGACCTGAAAATTTCCTTGAAGTACATTGGTTTTATGGAAGCCGATCTTCCTTCACTATTTACTCTTAAATATCTACTTACTTAACAAAGCCTTCCATATACCAAATGTTGTTTTCCTTATATTTTGAAAATCCTCCCAAGGGTCGATACTCTAATCTTATCTTTCGGTTAGACATTCTAAAGTAGAGAATTCATTGAGTTTTTTAAACTTCATTGTGATGGTTTAGTTAGATGATGAACTTATTAATAGATTGGTTATGTGCATCGCTTGATGCTGATTAGGGGGTATACGCCTTTTTTATAGAAAAAAGTACATGTTCTTTATTGTGTTTTATCCAACGTATGTATGTATTCTTAAGACATTCACAAATATATGTTCTCCGGTTTCTTGTGACTTATTACATGGTTCACACGATTTGAGCATGCAAAACAATCAACATGTCCCTTTCTTCATCGTGTTTGCCTTCATCACTTCCATGAAAACAATAATGCCGTTCATGTATGTTTAAGTTGCACGACCCTTGGACATTCAATTTCGATTGATCTGTGTACCAAGACTTTGTGATAACATAACAACTAGTTCTACAAAAAATATATTTGTTTAGGCCAACCATAGGTCAACAACTTGGTCAATTAGATAGGCAAATATAGGTAGTGAGCCCCACTTGAGAATATGTAGTGAATTGTTACCATACCATGTATGGATTCCAGACAAATTCTGGCAGCACCTCCCTCCAGATACACATCGACAACATGCCAAGAGTGATGTGTATCCGGAGAATAATAACGAGGCGTTGCCAATATTCCATATGAAATCCAGACTCGAGATGAAAATGAACCCAAAGTATACATTTTTAATATGTCCAAATATGGACAATTCAGGAATATTTGTTCTGGATAGGAGGAACTAGGGTTTACACAACTATGTGTACTCTCTAATCTTACTTGTGTTCCAGTTTAACTATATCAAAAATAGTTTTGAGTGAATCACCATCGTCAAAGCGACGCCGTAGCCGGGTTAAGAAATGGTCGCATAAGCTGGAGCAATGATTCAAAATAAATCTTCACTCACCGCCTCCATAGTGCTGGAGCATCCCAAGGGGGTCGACGGAGGTAGAGCCTCCGGGGCCCAAAGTGACCGGTTGGAATAACTTGGCACCGTTGGAGCCTCTACTACCTTCGTGTAGCCAACACCAAGCACCCCATCGCGGCTGCCGCGCATCAACCAAACCACCACACTGCCCGCCGATTAAGACGCTCTTCTACAAGCCTCAGTTGCAATAGTCGCAGGCTTTTGAATATATATTGCTGCTGCGCTAACCCGTGCCTTTCCTCACTCTCTGTAACATCCCATGCTTGTTAAATAAATAAAGTACTTTGTCATCATCATGGCATGCATTTGTTTTGCACTTAAGAAAATTTTGCATTTGAAATTATATTAAAAACCCTAATATGTGCAAATGTCCCTATTGGAGTTTGCTTTCAAATGTTCTAAAAAGGTTTGCAAACAAAATTTGTGGAGCTTCTACTATTTCTCTAAAATAAAGCCCCTGCCAAATTTCCTAATTTTTGGACACCATTTGAAGTGCCAAATATTGCAAAACTCTCTGTTTTTATTTCTCCCTGGAATCTTCCAAACCCTAGGGGGTTTTCTGCAAAGTTTGGTTTTTTTCCTTCTTCCTCCCCAGGAGGCAAGCTCCTGCGTGTCTTGCGCAGGGCCGCCGGCGTGCCACCTCCTGCTTGCCGCTGAGGGTCGAGTCGACCTCCTGGAGACCCCAGAGAACACCACGACGCCCTCCCTCTCTTTTCCCTCAACTCTCTCTTTCCCTGGCGCTCTTCTCTTCACCGTCCTCCTCCCAGTAACAGCAGCGCCGCCATGGCCGTCGCCTCTTGCCGCCGCTAGGAGCCTCCCCGGTCTCCTCCGAGCTAGCCCCCAGCACTGCCTCGCCTCCCTCGTCCTCCTCCCCCAAGGAATCGGTCGGAAACGCCCGGAGTCGCCGCCACTCGCCGCCGATTCCTCGCCGGACCTGCGAGCCGCCGCAACCGAATTCGCCACCACCGGCCTTCCTCCGGCCAAGCTGACCCCTCCGGCGAGTGCAGGGTGAGCTCATGGTTCGCCTGGACCCCTCCCCTTCCTTTCCCTCGCGCCGTAGCGCCGTCTCCGGCCGGCCCCCGCCGGTGACTGAGAGCTGGTCGAGCTGGGCAACGCCCCAGCCGACCAGGCCAGCGTGGCCTGCCTGTGAGTGGGCCTCGGGCCCCTCCAGTCAGTGACCCTGGGTCAATAGACCCCGGGTACAAAAAGTTTCTGCGCCCTATTTTATTTCCAAAAATTTCAGAAAAATGCTAATACTTGTTTAATTCATAGAATATCCTCCGTTTATCGGAAAAATGTGAATTACATATCAAAATGTTCAGGGAAACATGATCTACATTCTTGTATCAATATCATGCATTGCTAATCAACTTTGAACCTGCTTAATTTCGAAGAACCAAGTTGTACCCCCTCCGGCTTAATTTAGGGTTCGTCGGATGAAAACCCTAGAGCATCCGAAACCCTCCCAATATGATCTTCATGTCGTAGGGTTTATCTTTGAACACTTAAACATGTCATATCATCATGCTTGCTTGCGCATCGATGCATTTATGTTGATTGTGTTTTTCCTTTCCGGTGTTTCTTCCTCTCGGTAGAATCCGAGACCGCGACCGAGATCAACGCCAATACTGATCAGTACAACTACATCGAAGGACAAGGCAAGCGTCTGAACCTATGTTTTCAAAGTGTTTCAATTCTTGCTCTGTCGCATACGATTCAAATGTCTTTTATCGATAGTTAGAGTTATCCTCTCCGATGCATGTTTCTATCTTTGTCGCCTAAATTACCTGATCCACTGCTCCCAGCATGACTAGGTTTCGCTTGTGTGCATTGCTAGAGCCCCTATTTCTACTATGCTTAGCCATGCTTAGTCAGTAATCTCTGATCCATCCAGTTGATGAATCCGAGCTGTGAATGAACCTAGTATGACAGGATGTTGTGGTATGATCAGTGAAGATTGTTGAAACATGCTTAAAGGCTTGGATGGGCCGCCACATTGGGATGTGGTTATTTGACTCATTCTTGCCGACCCTAGGACCCGAGTTCTTGCCTCTTGAACCAAGACCGAGCGTACAACCACACGAGGCCCTATAATGGCACCCTCTCGACTAACTAACTTGCCTAGTCTGTTCCATGAGTCACCTTGTTTGGGTGTTTAAACTTTGTTTTGAACGTGGCCGGGGTTGCTTGAGGTGCGGCCTCTGGTAAACCAACCCCTGTGCACAATTAGAGGGACCGACTTCGGGACTGGACCCGTTACGATGGAGCTTCCCTCTTTTAGTGAACTCATGGTTCGGACGAAAGTAAGGTAAAGGTCGTGGTCAACCACCCTCTGCCGGCTTTCCAAGGAGAAAGCTATAACGTTGGCATTAGGAGTCGGTTGGCACGTGTGGGTAAAGTTGTGCACCCTTGCAGGGTTAAATCTTTTCGAAAAGCCGTGTCCACGGTTATGGACGACTTGGGAATGGATTCTGTGATCATAGACAACTTTAACTGAATGGTAAAACTTGGCAACTTAAGGTGTGAATAGGATTACTTCCTCGGGGTGATAGAGGGGGTGATCCTAGTTGATAGGTTCAGGTGAAGATGATTCGGTGGATATCTTATGATGTTTCAGTAGAGCTGGTATCGCTCTCTCCCCTATTTAAAATGATCTGAGTAGACGAGCTTCTATTCTTATCTATCTTGCAAATAAAACTTGCTTTATGCAAAGAAACTCCAAAGAAAGCCTTTCTAACCAAGCATTTAGCTAATAGGTAGCTAATAGGGTAGTAAGTCTTGCTGAGTACCTTAAGTACTCACCCTTGCCTCGTGTTGTTTTTCCACAGAGGAAGTTGTTCCAGCCGAAGGTGGTTTCTACGTGGACATCGACGAGTAGTTGGGAGTTCCCAGGCAGCAGCCTGAGACTTAAGGGTTGGACGTCGCTTTATGTTTAAGGCCTCTTAGGCCATTTGCTATCTTGTTATGTAGCATAACATAATTTGCTTCCCGTTGCTTGTTGTGTTGTGGTCAGTGATCTCTGCGTGTAATAATTTGGATCTTTACTCTGCTAAGAGTTTGAACTACTAATGCTTTGAGTCGTAGAGTCATTGTTGTGCTATCAGTTGTGGTTACCCATCTCGTGCATGATGCGTGTATGTTTATAAAGTGCACGAGACGGGTTTAAGGCTCTCAAGCTCTCTGTTATGCAGTCTTGGTTATGATTAGTTTCACGGCGCTTCGAGATGTGTGGAGCCGATGTTTAATTCCGGCCTACCTGCCGATGGTGTTCCGGCCTGGGACTGGTAACCCCAGTATCACTCGTTGCTAGTGTGACTAATACACATAACATCTCTGTATAGCTTAGATCCCGGGTCCCGACAGCTTTTGGTATCAGAGCAGGACTGCCTGTAGGAAAACCCTTACTACTGGTCGTTGTTGTGTCTAGTGGTTGTGAAAACTACTTGAAAGCTAAATCTTATTTGCGAAAACTCTGAGTAGGATTCTTTTTACTCCTTACCTGGTGTCACTTTGCTTCCAAGTTATCTTTCCTAAGTTTGATTGAAAATGGTTTCATCTTATGCCTATCATTTCAAACCTTTAGGATCAACGGGCTTGGGTAGCTTTCTTTAGTACTCCGTACCTGGTTGCAAGTCTCAGAGTTCCAAGTCTCTTGAGTTAATCTGACGGTTTGTCCCAAATCCCTGTTCCGAATGCATAGACTCCATCCGTTGGCCTCTCTATGCTCCTCTATCAAATTTATCCTATCCGACAGGACTTGGTGATTGTATATCATTCCTGCTCCCATTGTCATGGGTTGCAAGACGTTTGGTAGTGTATACATTTTGTATGCCCTCTACTGCCATGTTTGATGCGATGATATATCTGTACATCACATGTCTTGTTTTCCATCTTGTGCCTTAAATTTGGTATATGTTATCTTCCGTTGAATTCCTCCGGTGGATCTATATCTCATGGTTTGGTCTTCTCCTTAGGATGTCGGGTGGTACTCGCAGTGGTGATAATCGTGGTCGTGGCCGTGGAGATGGCCCAGATAATGTTGACCTTCCTCCACCACCATCTATGGTCCAACTGATGGCCATGTATGAAGCCAATCGCGCTGACAACATAAGGCTCCTTGAGAGGATTGAGCGCAATACTGCTCAACGTCAGGATGAAGGAGTCGGAATCAAAAGCTTCACCCGCCTCACCCCACCAGTGTTCAGTTATTCTACTGAGCCATTGGATGCTGACTACTGGCTCCGCACCATCGAGCGTAAGCTTGAGGTTGCCCATGCTGCTCAAGCCGATTGGGTGACTTTTGTTGCATACCATCTTGAGGGAGCTGCTGGTTCATGGTGGGAAAATTTCCTGTTGCTGCAGCCTGCCAATCATGTTGTGACTTGGCAAGAGTTCAAAACTGCCTTCCGAGGGTACCATATTCCGGAGGGTCTAATGGAGCTTAAAAGGGAGGAATTTCTGAAGCTAAAGCAGGGCAATGGTTCTGTTTGCGATTACCAAGGTCACTTCAACCGCCTTGCTTGCTATGCTCCTGAAGAGGTGTCTACGGATGCCAAGAAACAGGCCTTGTTCCGCAAGGGACTGGATCCTGAACTTCGTCGTGATCTCCATCTCTTGGACTTCAATACTCTACAAGATCTTGTGAACAAAGCCATGAAGGCAGAAAGAGGAAAGGTGGAGTATGAGGAAACACGTAAGCGTCCTTCAGATGCTGTTCAGCCTTCTGGTTATGCTCCTCGTTCGCCTACACCAAATGCTCCACCAAAGAACTCAGGTGGCCCTTCTGACGGCTCTCGTCTGGCAGGTCTCATTTGCTACGCCTGCAGACAGCCTGGTCACAACTCATATGAGTGCCCTCAAAAGAATTCTGGTCATGGAGTTCCTCCGCCAAAGAAAGTTGATAAGCCTACTGTTGCTGGACGTGGTCGTCTGAATCATGTCTCTATTGAGGAAGCTGAGGAAGATCCAAGCGTCATTCTGGGTACGCTTTGTATCAACTCAATTCTAGCTACAGTTTTATTTGATTCTGGAGCATCGCATTCATTCATCTCTCAAGAGTTTGCACGGATGCATGGCATAGTTTTTGAGACAATGTCTTCCCCTATGGAAATTAAAACTCCCGGGTCTCGTTGGCAAACCATCTGGGTTACTCAGGAGGTCATACTCAACATAGGATATCTCTTGTTTCCAACCTCTCTAATTGCCCTCAAGTCAACTGATATCGATGTCATCTTGGGCATGAACTGGCTGACAAAGTATCAAGCTGTCATTGATTGTGCAGCTAGGTCTATTAGCATAACCGATCTTTCTGGCAATACAGTTTTGTATTGGTTTTCGCCAGCAACTGCTCCATCAGCAAGATTTGTTCCGGAGGCGGAGTTGTATGCCATTGATGTCCTACCTCCACTTGAAATTCATGATGTACCGGTGGTCTGTGAATTTCCAGATGTCTTTCCTGAAGAATTACCTGGCATGCCACCTGATCGAAGTGTGGATTTTGTCATCGAGTTGGTTCCTGGAACCGCTCCTGTTTCTCGAAGACCTTATCGTATGCCTCTAGAAGAATTGGTTGAACTAAAGAAGCAACTAGAAGAGTAAGAGGAGAAAAAGTTCATCCAACCTAGTACCTCTTCTTGGGGATGTCCTGCACTCTTCGTCAAGAAAAGGGATACCAACATTCCGCGACTGGTTGTTGATTACCGGCCGCTCAATGCTGTGACAATCAAGAACAAGTATCCTCTTCCTCGGATTAATGATCTTTTTGATCAATTGACTGGTGCCACAGTTTTCTCCAAGATGGACTTAAGATCAGGGTACCATCAAATTAAAATCAGATATGAAGATATTCCAAAGACGACGTTCATGACTCGTTATGGTCTTTACGAGTACACGGTCATGTCTTTTGGCCTCACCAATGCTCCAGCCACTTTTATGCGGCTCATGAACTCTGTGTTCATGGAGTATCTTGACAAGTTCGTTGTGGTCTATATTGATGATATTCTAATCTACTCCAAGACCGAAGAAGAACATGCTGAACATCTATGTCTAGCTTTAACAAAGCTTCGTGAACATCGTCTCTATGCCAAGTTCTCTAAATGTGAGTTCTGGTTGCAAGAGCTCATCTTCCTTGGTCATGTTGTCTCTGCAAATGGTGTTGCAATGATTCCAGATAAAGTTCAATCTGTTCTTGACTGGGAGACCCCTAAGTCAGCTAAGGACATCCGAAGTTTTCTTGGACTGGCTGGTTATTACCGTCGATTCATTGAAAATTTCTCCAAAATTGCCAAGCCGATGACTGATCTTCTCAAGAAGGAAAAGAAGTTTGAGTGGTCAGAAAAGGCACAAGAAAGTTTCCAGGTTTTGAAAACCAAACTGACTACTGCTCCTGTGCTTGTCCTCCCGGACACTAGCAAGGACTTTGTCGTCTTCTGTGATGCATCTCTTCAAGGGCTCGGATGTGTGTTGATGCAAGATGGCCATGTGGTTGCCTATGCCTCTCGACAGTTGAAACCACACGAGCTCAATTATCCAACTCATGATCTAGAGCTTGCAGCTGTGGTACATGCTCTTAAGCAATGGCGACATTACCTTCTTGGTAGTCATTGCGAGTTGTACTCGGATCATCAAAGTCTGAAGTATCTCTTCACCCAACCGGATCTGAATCTCAGACAGAGAAGATGGTTGGAACTCATCAAAGATTATGATCTAGGTCTCAACTATCAACCCGGCAAAGCCAATGTCGTTGCTGACGCGCTAAGTCGGAAATCCTATTGTAACAATCTCCTGATCCAGCAGGATCAATCTTCTCTCCATGAGGAATTTGCACGTCTTAACCTCGAAGTGCTACCTCGTGGGTTCCTGGCAAACTTAGAGGTTAAACCCTCTCTTGAAGACCAGATCAAGGATGCTCAGAAGCGTAGCTTGGGTATTTCTAAGATGAAGAAGAGCATTGCTAGCGGAAAGGCTAAATGTTTCTCCATCGATGATCATGGTGTAGTCTACTTTGGTAACCGTCTGGTTGTGCCAAAGAAACAGAAGCTAAGGGAGCTGATCCTCCAAGAAGCTCATGAGTCACCTCTCTCTATTCATCCTGGAACTACAAAGATGTATCAGGATCTCCGCCAAAGGTTCTGGTGGACCCGGATGAAACGAGAAATTGCTCGCTTTGTTGCTGAATGCGACGTTTGTCGTCGTGTAAAAGCTGAACATCAAAGACCCGCGGGCATTCTTCAACCTCTATCTATTCCCGAGTGGAAATGGGATGCGATTGGTATGGATTTTATTACTGGCCTTCCCAAAACCCAAAAGGGAAGCAATGCTATATGGGTGGTCGTTGATCGCCTATCTAAGGTTGCTCACTTCCTTCCTATTCGAGAAGACATTACTGCTAGCCAATTGGCGGATCTGTATGTTTCCCGGATAGTCACTCTTCACGGTGTTCCAAAGAAAATCATCTCTGATCGTGGAAGCCTATTTACCTCCAAGTTCTGGGCTAGTTTCCAACAAGCTATGGGAACTCGTCTTTCCTTTAGCATGGCCTATCATCCTCAAACCGGTGGTCAAACCGAAAGAGTGAATCAAATTCTTGAAGACATGCTCAGAGCCTGTGTTATATCTTTCGGCAAGAATTGGGAAAAGTGCCTTCCATTTGCTGAATTTGCCTACAACAACAGCTTCCAGTCTAGCTTGGGCATGGCACCTTTTGAAGCTCTATATGGAAGAAAATGTCGAACACCGCTAAATTGGTCTGAAACCGGAGAAAGACAATTCTTTGGACCGAATATGATCCAAGAAGCAGAAGATCAAGTTCGCATCATCCGAGAGCGCTTGAAAACCGCTCAATCTCGTCAGAAGAGCTACTATGATCGTCATCATCAAGATGTGAGCTATGAAATCGGCGAGAAAGTTTATCTCCGAGTCACTCCTCTAAAAGGAGTTCACCGCTTTGGTATTAAGGGCAAATTAGCTCCTCGCTATGTTGGTCCCTTCCTCATTCTCGCTAAGCGTGGAGAGCTTGCCTATCAATTGGAGCTACCATCAACTTTTCCAAAAATCCATGATATCTTCCATGTGTCGCAACTCAAGCGTTGCTTCAAAGATCCCATTCGTGGTGTTGATCATGAGGCACTTGATCTTCAAGATGATCTAACTTATCGGGAGTATCCTGTTCGTATCCTTGACGAAGCCGAGCGTAAAACTCGACGTCAAAGCATCAAGTTCCTGAAAGTTCAATGGTCTCATCACTCTGAGCAGGAAGCAACCTGGGAACGAGAAGATCGTCTTCGATCTGAGTACCCTGCCTTCTTTTCTAAAACTTAGGAATCTCGGGACGAGATTCTTGTAAGGGGGGTAGAGTTGTAACATCGCATGCTTGTTAAATAAATAAAGTACTTTGTCAGCATCATGGCATGCATTTGTTTTGCACTTAAGAAAATTTTGCATTTGAAATTATATTAAAAACCCTAATATGTGCAAATGTCCCTATTGGAGTTTGCTTTCAAATGTTCTAAAAAGGTTTGCAAACAAAATTTGTGGAGCTTCTACTATTTCTCTAAAATAAAGCCCCTGCCAAATTTCCTAATTTTTGGACACCATTTGAAGTGCCAAATATTGCAAAACTCTCTGTTTTTATTACTCCCTGGAATCTTCCAAACCCTAGGGGGTTTTCTGCAAAGTTTTTTTTTTCATTCTTCCTCCCCAGGAGGCAAGCTCCTGCGTGTCTTGCGCAGGGCCGCCGGCGTGCCACCTCCTGCTTGCCGCTGAGGGTCGAGTCGACCTCCTGGAGACCCCAGAGAACGCCACGACGCCCTCCCTCTCTTTTCCCTCAACTCTCTCTTTCCCTGGCGCTCTTCTCTTCACCGTCCTCCTCCCAGTAACAGCAGCGCCGCCATGGCCGTCGCCTCTCGCTGCCGCTAGGAGCCTCCCCGGTCTCCTCCGAGCTAGCCCCCCAGCACCGCCTCGCCTCCCTCGTCCTCCTCGCCCAAGGAATCGGTCGGAAACGCCCGGAGTCGCCGCCACTCGCCGCCGATTCCTCGCCGGACCTGCGAGCCGCCGCAGCCGAATTCACCGCCACCGGCCTTCCTCCGGCCAAGCTGACCCCTCCGGAGAGTGCAGGGTGAGCTCATGGTTCGCCTGGACCCCTCCCCTTCCTTTCCCTCGCGCCGTAGCGCCGTCTCCGGCCGGCCCCCGCCGGTGACTGAGAGCTGGTCGAGCTGGGCAACGCCCCAGCCGACCAGGCCAGCGTGGCCTGCCTGTGAGTGGGCCTCGGGCCCCTCCAGTCAGTGACCCTGGGTCAAGAGACCCCGGGTACAAAAAGTTTCTGCGCCCTATTTTATTTCCAAAAATTTCAGAAAAATGCTAATACTTGTTTAATTCATAGAATATCCTCCGTTTATCGGAAAAATGTGAATTACATATCAAAATGTTCAGGGAAACATGATCTACATTCTTGTATCAATATCATGCATTGCTAATCAACTTTGAACCTGCTTAATTTAGAAGAACCAAGTTGTACCCCCTCCGGCTTAATTTAGGGTTCGTCGGATGAAAACCCTAGAGCATCCGAAACCCTCCCAATATGATCTTCATGTCGTAGGGTTTATCTTTGAACACTTAAACATGTCATATCATCATGCTTGCTTGCGCATCGATGCATTTATGTTGATTGTGTTTTTCCTTTCCGGTGTTTCTTCCTCTCGGTAGAATCCGAGACCGCGACCGAGATCAACGCCAATACTGATCAGTACAACTACATCGAAGGACAAGGCAAGCGTCTGAACCTATGTTTTCAAAGTGTTTCAGTTCTTGCTCTGTCACATACGATTCAAATGTCTTTTATCGATAGTTAGAGTTATCCTCTCCGATGCATGTTTCTATCTTTGTCGCCTAAATTACCTGATCCACTGCTCCCAGCATGACTAGGTTTCGCTTGTGTGCATTGCTAGAGCCCCTATTTCTACTATGCTTAGCCATGCTTAGTCAGTAATCTCTGATCCATCCAGTTGATGAATCCGAGCTGTGAATGAACCTAGTATGACAGGATGTTGTGGTATGATCAGTGAAGATTGTTGAAACATGCTTAAAGGCTTGGATAGGCCGCCACATTGGGATGTGGTTATTTGACTCATTCTTGCTGACCCTAGGACCCGAGTTCTCGCCTCTTGAACCAAGACCGAGCGTACAACCACACCAGGCCCTATAATGGCACCCTCTCGACTAACTAACTTGCCTAGTCTGTTCCATGAGTCACCTTGTTTGGGTGTTTAAACTTTGTTTTGAACGTGGCCGGGGTTGCTTGAGGTGCGGCCTCTGGTAAACCAACCCCTGCGCACAATTAGAGGGACCGACTTCGGGACTGGACCCGTTACGACGGAGCTTCCCTCTTTTAGTGAACTCATGGTTTGGACGAAAGTAAGGTAAAGGTCGTGGTCAACCACCCTCTGCCGGCTTTCCAAGGAGAAAGCTATAACGTTGGCATTAGGAGTCGGTTGGCACGTGTCGGTAAAGTTGTGCACCCCTGCAGGGTTAAATCTTTTCGAAAAGCCGTGTCCACGGTTATGGACGACTTGGGAATGGATTCTGTGATCATAGACAACTTTAATCGAATGGTAAAACTTGGCAACTTAAGGTGTGAATAGGATTACTTCCTCGGGGTGATAGAGGGGGTGATCCTAGTTGATAGGTTCAGGTGAAGATGATTCGGTGGATATCTTATGATGTTTCAGTAGAGCTGGTATCGCTCTCTCCCCTATTTAAAATGATCTGAGTAGACGAGCTTCTATTCTTATCTATCTTGCAAATAAAACTTGCTTTATGCAAAGAAACTCCAAAGAAAGCCTTTCTAACCAAGCATTTAGCTAATAGGTAGCTAATAGGGTAGTAAGTCTTGCTGAGTACCTTAAGTACTCACCCTTGCCTCGTGTTGTTTTTCCACAGAGGAAGTTGTTCCAGCCGAAGGTGGTTTCTACATGGACATCGACGAGTAGTTGGGAGTTCCCAGGCAGCAGCCTGAGACTTAAGGGTTGGACGTCGCTTTATGTTTAAGGCCTCTTAAGCCAGTTGCTATCTTGTTATGTAGCATAACATAATTTGCTTCCCGTTGCTTGTTGTGTTGTGGTCAGTGACCTCTGCGTGTAATAATTTGGATCTTTACTCTGCTAAGAGTTTGAACTACTAATGCTTTGAGTCGTAGAGTCACTGTTGTGCTATCAGTTGTGGTTACCCATCTCGTGCATGATGCGTGTATGTTTATAAAGTGCACGAGACGGGTTTAAGGCTCTCGAGCTCTCTGTTATGCAGTCTTGGTTATGATTAGTTTCACGGCGCTTCGAGAAGTGTGGAGCCGATGTTTAATTCCGGCCTGCCTGCCGATGTTGTTCCGGCCTGGGACTGGTAACCCCAGTATCACTCGTTGCTAGCGTGACTAATACACATAACATCTCTGTATAGCTTAGATCCCGGGTCCCGACACTCTCACACTCATCATAGGTCATTCTATTTGAATATGTCGAGGTGCGCCTCAAATGTGTTAAGTTTCCCGGGATCAACATCGCACAAAGTTCGCTTCCATCATCCATCGATGGCTGATGTGTCCTACTCATATTGGCTACGATCATAAATTATGGTTCATTGCCGATGAGGATCACCTTGCAACTGATAATTTTCTGACATGCCTCATCACCACAAGCGTCGGATGAGTCATATCTCACTAGCGTGTCATGCTGATAATAGCATACATATATACCTCACTGTATCTGCAAATTTACGACGTTTTAGTATTTGAGTGGGCCAAGCATTTTCATGTTCGACTGTCACTATAAGCAAATTTCACCAACCTTGATAATACAGATTTGATACTAACTTTGCCATAAATAAAATTTGTCATGTATATTTGAAATAACACATTTTCATCAAAAGTTCACCTTGATAAGTGTACCAATAATGTCCAAAACAACCTAGATTTGAGATCAGTCGGAGGACATATCAATATGTCTTCTTCATGCAATTTAAAAACTTGTGATCCTCGACCTAGCATACCTACTTTTGCACATTGATGTCGGGCAACGGAGTAGCTCTAATATAAGGAGAGGAAGTTTGCAACTTCGCGGGACAAAGTTTTTTTTCAGGTAAGGAGAGATTAACCTAGTTTAGCACTTCGGCCGCCGAAGCTAAGCTAGCCGAGTAGAGGAGGCAGCTGGCAGTACGTACGTACGTACGAGAGAACGGCCGGTCCAGTAAAACCAATTGTCTGGCGGGTCGTCCGAATAATTGGTGTGCGTATGCATTGAGTGCATGCGAGCAAGAGTTGATGGATCTAGCAAGAGTAGCTAGCTGCAGCCTGCGTATTTGCAGCCTATAGCGACTTGTTGCGCAGTGCGTAGTTAATGGGGAGAGGAAATGCACTGTGCCTCTGTGATGGCGCGGTCGGTCCGCCGGTATACTGCACTAGGTTTGGTAGTACAAGCGTGGAAAGGTTTGGTACAATCTGGTCAATTAAGTGGATAGGCAGAATTTTGTGCATATGTTTTTCACCACCAAAGAGTGCATTTTCGCTTCCAAGAACTGAGCAGCAAGATCTCCAAGCTAGTAAGCTTGTAATGGGATAGTTCCTTTTGGCCATTTTTACAACTTATAGGGAAATTAAGCTTAAATAAAAAACAACAACTAACTCCGTTCCAAAATAAGTGACTCAATTTTGTCTAGGATGTACTCCCTCCGTCCCAAAATGTAAGGCGTCTAAGGATTAGTCAAAAGTCAACGCATTCTAAGTTTGACCACGACTATACACAAAAATATGAACATTTATAATACCGAATCGATATCAATAGATTCACCATAAAGTATATATTTTTAATATATCCATTCAATATTGTAGATATAGAGATTTTTTCCTACATATTTGGTCAAAGTTAGTAAACTTTGACTTTTGAGTAATCTTTAGACGACTTACATTTTGGGACGGAGGGAGTATATAGATAGACGCATTGGTTTGCTGGGCAGCTTATTTTGAAACGGAGGGAATACAAAAATTCCTCCAATTATTTCTAAGCTAGTGCCGATCTACCTTGGTGAAAATAAGCTAGGAGAGACGTGTTTCCCGAGCTTTTCGTCACAACCTTTTGCTCCTGGAATACCCTCAATGTTATATTTTTCACAAACGAATTGCCACTTGAGTGTATTGTTTTGTCTCGATCTCTCTTGCTTGACCCTTCTCTCGTTCATTGTCTCCATCTAACTTGAAATCGCACCAGTAGGGTTTCCCGGCCCCCGTTAGGCACCAACTAAACCGACACCACGCCACACCACTCTGTCGCCGCCACACTCATCACATGTAGTCACTGACAGCCAAGTCGTTGATCCGCACGAATTTGCCTCTAGCTTTCCCCTATCACTCCGTGATCTTCCTCGTCCCTCTCTGGCAATTCCAATTTCGATGCCATCCCTATTGTCTGCCTCCGGTATCCTCCTATAATGGCCCGTGTTCAGCCTCAACCACCTCCGCTCCACCTAGAAATGGCTCCACACCCAGTGTTCTGCCTCAACCCGAGTCTTCTTCTACCACCTCTGGTATGTGCTCCCGCCCGGCAATGCACTGGCGTGTGCCCTTTTTGGTATGTCTCTGCTCTACTAGAGTCGCCCCAACTCGTCTACTCCTCTAGGGTCCAGCCTAGTCAAAGCTCCAGTCATGGAGAAAAGTTGGATTTCTTATTTGCGAGCATTTATTTTATTTGTGATTCTAGATACTCGACAACGAGTATTACTTAGATGCAAACATGTATGGTTGTAAAAATAATTTATCTGTGAACGTGTGTATTTGTGAGATAGGATATGTTGTTATCTATGATATGATATATGCATGAATGTTCGTTTGTGAGATGCATGCACTAGTTGTGGATATGTGATATGCGTGCTAATCGTGTGTATTGTGTGAAGCAATTATATGTATGCTCGCCAGTGAGCAAATTTGACATACATCATGTGCATATCATATGTAAAAGATTTAAATCCAGAAAAGAGACTTTGTGATCCTATGGCCCATATCCTTATTAATTTGGAAATTTATAAGGAGCAAGGTTCGAATTTACTATATGAAGCGAACGACTCGCTAGCTGTTGGATTTTGGAAGCGACGATGAATGGGACTGTCTGGATCTCACGTTTGTCACGTGGCAACTCCTCTCTCTGATCTATTCCGTAAAATGTTAGCTCGATCGATATTGGCATCCCTTTTATTTTGATGATTGTGCGAACCAGTACTACGAGCAAATAACCTTCGAATTGATGTTTAAACCCACTGGGTATGCGACAGCACTACAATATACTGTGTACATGCAACAGTATGTATACAGGCTACGGACGACAGTTGCTGCGAAGAGGAAACCCAACTCGTGCCAACCAAAAGATCCGGGTGCATGCATGACACAGTGACAGTCGCGCACAAGGTTTGCAATAGAATGGACATGACAGGATAGTACGTACACAATCAGGCAGCAGTGTATGCAGTCTTACTCGCCGAAGAGTGAGGGGGAGAATTTAATGGCGCTTCTCGTCGCAACGCAAGCAATTAAAACCGGTAAAACTGAAGCAGGGAGAGGGACGTTGAGGCCACCACCAGAGTTTCTGCCTGCCCTGACTTCGCCTGCCCTGCGCCCTCTGTGCGCGCCACCACCTTCTCTCCGACTCCCTGCATCATCCTACCAATCTATACTTCCATAGGCTCTCTGTGTACCGCCGGCCGCAATAAAAATTAGAGGACTTGGATGTAGATATATGCCCTCCCAAACTCAACACACCACATGTCCTTCTCAAGGTGTAGGTAAGAAATACCAGTAGCATAATTATTATCCACCTTTTGGAGGCAAGCAAGCCGGCCTCCTCCCTCCTCTAGATCTTCCTCTCCCCCATCGCAGAGCAGCGTAAGCTTAGCTAGCACACAAAGATCTAGATTGCCAAGATAAGATCTACACTGCACTCACTGCCCCCTTTTGCTTGTCACTTTCACAAAAGAGAGGCCGCCGACTAGCTAGCTAGCGCTACACCACCTCTATAGCTAGTTAGTGAGCTTGTGTGTGGTTCTGCCGTGGACATTTAAATCTTTTCCTCTCAGCATACATGGAGAGCCGAGCTATACAAGATATGGCAATCGCATGCACTAAAACTATATAGGCCCTTACCTTACCTTGTGTTGTGTTTCTTATCTTGTGTGAGAAATTCCTGCTGGCTGGGCTGGCTACTTCTTCCTTCCCGGCCGGTTGGTTGTTGTGGTTGTGGTGTTGAGAGTGTAAGAGAGCGAGAGGTAGCTCAAGCTGGAGGAGGACAAGAACCAGTTGTCCAAGGGCTTAGACCCTTGGAGCAACCCTACCGCCGCCACCGCCGCCACCACCACCAGCACCCTGCACTACCTGCTCCAGGAGAAGGAGAGAGCGCAGGCGCAGGAGCAGCTCCAGATCTACCACCAGCAAGCAGGGTTCGGCGGCTACCTCCACCAACTCCACCGGAGGCAGCAGCTGCAGCAGACAGCGAGGGATGGCGGCAGCAGCGGCGAGTCCACGCCCGTGGACGCCCTGGTCACGGCATTCGGGAGCGGACGCATCGTGCGGTCCGCCGCGGGGCGCAAGGACCGCCACAGCAAGGTGTGCACGGCGCGCGGGCTCCGCGACCGCCGCGTCCGCCTCGCCGCGCACACCGCCATCCGCTTCTACGACGTGCAGGACCGCCTCGGCTACGACCGCCCCAGCAAGGCCGTCGACTGGCTCATCCGCAACGCCAAGGCCGCCATCGAGGAGCTCCCCGACCGGCCCGAGGAGGTGCCGCCCACCGCGGAGCCCGAGCCGACGTCCGAGCAGGTGACCTCGACGTCGTCCTACGGGTTCGGCAGCACCGCGGGCGGTACTGCCATGACCAACTCCTTCCTCCAACATTCTCTCGGCGCAGACCAAGTCTCCGACAACGTCAAGTCCTTGTTTCCCTCCTCGTCCACGGCCACCGCCGGCGGCCACGACGAGTACCGGGGCTCCCCGCCGGATCTCCTGTCACGCACCACCAGCAGCCAGCCGCAGGAGCTGTGCCTCACCCTCCAGTCCAACCAGCATAACATCTTCAACCATCACGGTGTGATCTCCAGTGCAGGCGTTCCAGCAGGCTGGCCAGACCACGGCCAGAGAATGCCGTCGTCATGGCAAGCCTCGGAGAACAACGCAGAAGAGGGTCGTGGCGGCGGCAACGGCGACGGGTACATGTTTGCAGGCATACCGCAACGGCATGGGCTGGACCAGAGCCAGCTCTTCTCGCCCCATGGGGAACCCCTTCAGTCCAGCGGTGGCGGCTGGCCGGCGTCAGCTCGTGCTTGGCTAGACCCTCTCGCCGCGATGCACCAGCCGTCGCAAATGTCTGGGCAGATCGGATTCAGCCAGCTGGTGGGTGGTGGCGGAGGCGGGTTTATGGGGTTTCTCGCGCCGGCGGCACACCGACTCCAGCTCCAAGGCGAGGAGGAGGAAGGAAGTGAAGTGATGCGAAGAGACTGATGAACTGGCCGGTGCATTTCCCCGCATGAGGTGTGAGATATTTCTTTCTGTTAACATACCTCATTTGATCCGGTGATCAGCTGTATGTCATTTCATGTAGGGGTTTATGTGATCAGATTTCTCATTAGCCGCTACCACTATATATCATGCATGTATAACTATGGCTTAATTAAGAGTACGTTCCCTGGGAACTAGACAGCTTTACTGTTGCATTAGTTGATGTTGCTATTTTCTCCCCTTTAGTTAATTTATTCTCGGCATGGACAAGACATGGTGATGATGAGATGAAATGATATGGATGGTTTGGCCCTCTTTGGGTATTTTAATGTTCCCTATCTGACTATACTAAGGAAGATCCAGAGACCTTTTTAGCAAAATTGAAGGTTGTCGTCCATAGATCCTGATTCGATAAAGCTACGCCCCAAAATTTCTGCAGCCTCCAGTTAGTTAATTTATTAATATATCTATGCAATGCATATCGAGGCAGGAAGAAAGCAAGCGGCAGCAAAAGGTAGTCAAATAATCAAAAAGAAAAATCTGTGGCCGAATTAAGAAAGAATTTGATCCACTACTGTAGCTGTTAGGATGGCAAGTGTTATGCTGTTTGTTGCTTCTGCTCTGTCCATGCTGATAATGATAGGGGGCAGGCAAGAGGAAGGGGGGAGATCTGCTCTCTATGCCTCTATTATTGGAAGTGAGTGGCATCTTTACCTCGTCGCTTTCTCTTCTTTTCCTTTCACTGTTTGGAGGTATCTTTTTTGCTTAACGGGACTGTGAATCTTCTGAAATTGCATGCTGTATGTCGTACCGTACGTCCGTCATGTGCATGAAAAAGACAGTAACAACAAAACATCCTGCTAAATTGGCGGTGGCTCCTCGGTGTTTCTTTCTGCCGGCCTCTAGGCTAGCTAGGCAATTGTTCAACCTGTATGAAAGGATCCATTTGTTCTACTGAAATACACGTCAGTCATTGACACAAGATCACAAAACATAGTAAAATAGGAGTTACTTAGTTTAGAGCATCTCCAGTAAAAAGAGTAAACTCACTCCCCATCCCAAAAAACGTCAAACTCCCAAATACGAGCTAAAAAAATGCTGTAGCAGACTCCCAAAAACAGCTCACAAGGCGGATGCAACTAGGTTAAAGATGACGAAAATCAGAAGATATGCCATTGAAAAAGAAATATGCCTACAATTTGCATTTCATGCAATTCTGATCTTAGTCGTGATTATAATCACAACGTTTGGTTTATTACGAGACATGAAGTAGTTGTATTTGTAAACACACATCAAATTTTATGAGTGGATTTACACCTTATGCTAGAGATGAGCAGTTTTGACTCCCTTAATACTTCTCTCTCCTCTCCTGAAAACGTCTTTTTCGGACTAAGATGTACTCCTCTGTTGGAGATGCTCTTAAGAAGTTCAAATCCACTAATTCAGGTGAACAAAATAAAGGTGAAACTCAAAGGTTTTTTATTTTATTTTTGAAAGCCGAGTATGGAGGTGCTTGAATTACATCCTCTATGACTCTTATAGTCTCACACCTACAAAATTTGGGTGGTAATAGCTCGTGCACTTGCCTCCCTTCTCCTACTATTCTCCTTGCATAACATTTGTTCATAGCGAAAACTTTAAATGGACCTCCGGTTAAGGGAAACCTATTTTCAAAAAAATATTAAAACTTTATATTTTAGAAACTCTAAAAATAAACAAGTTTACAAAAATATCATTTCAGACATGATATGCACAAAAGAACAAATGTGGAGATCACATTTGTGTTTTAATTCCTAATTAGAGCCAATTTTGTGATTCCTATGTTTTCTCTAAATATATAAAAAGTTCACAGAACTCATATTTATGTATTTGTACAAAAAGAATTAGATAGATATGCGAAAATGCTATTCTGATCCCGAGCTCAAATGAGCCCATTTTCTGGGCCGTCCATTTCATCTCGTAATCTAAGCCAGCTCTGCTGCTCTCTACCATACGAGTCATTATAAAACTGCGTATACAATGTCGTGTCATAACAAACGTCGTGTCGTATGTTACGGCGGGCGAGGACCGGGCGGCCATTTGCGTCTCTGTCAATGGAAGTTGTCCTGCACCTGTGGTACAAAAAGTGAAAGGTACGGCGAGGATGCGCACTTGGGCGAGCAGGCGTGGGGATAGTCAGTCGTGGGCATGCTCGGCCAGGCGAGGGGCAGCACCGGTGCATTGAGGGCCGGGCTAGAAGCGGCGCCGACGCATCGAGGCTGGGGCTGGCGCCGCAGGTGAGAGGGTGCGCAGGGGACAGTCAGGCACAGGCATGCGCCACTGGGCGAGGGGGAGCACAGGCGCATCGAGCTTGTGGCCGGGCGAGGAGCAGCATCGAGGCATGGAGGCTAGGGTTGGCGAGTGAGAGGGTGGGCAGTCCGGGCGCAACGGGCGAGCGGAAGCACAGGCCGGGCAAGCACGTCGTGACTGAACAGCGCGCAACCATCGCAGGCGAGCGGGATCGGGCGAGATGCCGCGGGCGGGTGGCACCTGTGGTGCTGAACAGGGCCGTGCATGCCGAGTAAGTGCATCAAGCCTGAGGGGGCCAGGGGCGCAGCCGGCGTGGGCGAGCAGGGCTGGGCGAGCCGCCGTAAGCGGGTGAACATCGTCCTGCCAGGGATGTAATTGAAGGTTTTAATTTCGAGATGGAAATCACACAGATCAAAAATTTAAAATTCAATGGTCGAGAAATCCTAGCATTACTGATACGTCTCCAACGTATCCATAATTTTTGATGCTCCATGCTTGTTTTTACACCATTTGTTTAGAGTTTCGTTACACTTCGTGGCATTTTTTATGCATTTTCCGGAACTAACCTATTAACGAGATGCCACAGTGCCAGTTCCCTGTTTTCTGCTGTTTTTGTGTTTCAGAAAAGTTACACAGGAAATATTCTCGGAATTGGACGAAACCAAAGCCAGACGTCCAGATATTTCACGGAGCTTCCAGAACACCGAAGAGGAGACGGAGCCGGACCAGAGGGTGGCCACACCACCAGGGGGCGCAGCCCACCACTGGCCTGTGCCGGCCTGTGGTGTGGGCCCCCTGGTCCACCTCTGACGCCGCCCCTTCGCCTATAAAGACCCTCCGACGGGAAAAACCTAAAGACCCGATCACTTTTCCAGAACACATCGCGATCCGCCGCCGCCATCGACCCGAAGATTAGGAGGGTCCAGAAGCTCTTCCCGGCACCCTGCCGGACAGGGGAATCGCCACCGGAGGTCTTCTTCATCGCCATGCTTGCCTCCGGCGCGATGAGTGAGTAGTCTACCTTGGACTATGGGTCCATATCAGTAGCTAGTTGTTGTCTTCTCCACCATGTGCTTCATGTTTAGATCTCGTGAGCTGCCTTACATGATCGAGATCACCGTTATGTAATTCTACATGTTGTGTTTGTTGGGATCCGATGAATATTGGTGTTATGATTGAGTTGATGTGCTAAATATTATCTTATGTTATCTCTATGTTGTTTATGATCTTGCATGCTCTCCGTTGTTAGTGGCTATCTTGGCCAAGTAGTTGCTAGTGACTCCAAGAGGGGGTATTTATGCTCGATAGTGGGTTCATGCCTCTATTTAATCTGGGGGAGTGACAGAAACCTCTAAGGTTATAGATGTGCTGTTGCTACTAGGGGGAAAATAACATTCATATGCTTGAGGGCATATGCTTTGTTTACATTACACACTTTGCTTAATGCAATTATCTGTTGTTCGCAACTTAATACTTGTGGAGTTCTCAGATTGATTCGCCACAAGTGGATTATTAGTCATAGATGCAGTTGGATGGCGGTCTATGTATCTTGTTGTAATGCCCAGAGTAAATCTCATAGTGATCCTCTCAACATATGCACGTTGTCTTTATTCTATCAATTGCCCAACTGTAATTTGTTTACCCAGCATGTGTTATTTTATCTTATGGAGAGACACCACTAGTGAACTGTGGACCCCGGTCCTATTTCCTTTATATTGCTATCACCTGTTTACTTTACTCGCACTGTTTACTTTACTCGCATATTATCATCACTTTCCACTCGATACGCGCATACCCTTTGTTTCAAGCAAACCGGTGAGATTGACAACCTCATCGTAAGTTGGGAACAAAGTATTTGGTTGTGTTGTGTGCATGTTCCACGTTGCCACTCGCAAAGCAAAGCTTGGACGAGGCGCCCTATAAATTGTCCGGAGCTGTCGCGAAGCTAGCGGGCATCACCTTCAGTCGTATTCATCCTCCTACTGGATTGATAACCTTGGTTTCATAACTGAGGGAAAACTTGCTGCTATATTCATCAAAACCTTCTCTTGGGGTTTTCCAACTGGCCGGTCATTTATTACATATTCCCACGTCAATTTGGCACATAAGTTTCTGTCGCCGTTGCCGTGTATTTAAGAAGAAGCTTTCACACCATCATCACTGCGCCACCAACAAGTTTTCTGGCGCCATTGCCGGGGATTGAACTACATTTTCCCATGTCAACTACGCGCCAGCAAAACGCCAAGCAAGTTTTCTGGCGCCGTTGCCGGGGAGGAAAAGAAGACTTCTGCAAGGGGAGTTTCGCACGCACATCCTTTACTTTGTTTTAAGTTTTGCTTTTACTTTATTTTTACTTGCATCATTTTATCAAAAACCCAAAAAAAATTAGTATCCTTTATAGTTGTTACTTCTTTACTTCTAGTTCATTATGTTGTTCCCTAAGTATGTTTTGGAGGACCTCTCAGTAGGTAGTGGTTCAATTATTGGAAAAAGTAACATTGGGGAGTTCTTTAATCATATTAGTATGCATAAAGATGTTGAGGAAAAGTCTTTGGGTGAGCTTGCTCCTAGTTATGAAGTTGCTTCTGCTTATTTGATTCACATGTTAGAATCTAGGTTTGCTAGCCTTAATCCTTTTATGCAATACATGTTTCTTAAGCTTTATGATATTGAGGATCCCGAAAAGAAAGCTTTTATCTTGGAAACTTTGCGCATAGAATTTAGAGATGTTGCCATTGAAGCTAGGAAAGTTCTTAAGCATTTTAATAAGCTTGGTTCCCTATAAAGGTTGTTAGTACAAACAATGAGGGAACCGAGATACCTATACCTAGCAAGCTCTTGGGATTGTATGAAGCCTTTGAAAATAATTTTGATTGGATCTGTCCCAAAAATCTTTTTAGTGATTTGAGTGAACCAAAGCATGATCACAAGGGGT
Organism: Dactylis glomerata; assembly: GCA_007115705.1. Taxonomy (NCBI): domain Eukaryota; kingdom Viridiplantae; phylum Streptophyta; class Magnoliopsida; order Poales; family Poaceae; genus Dactylis; species Dactylis glomerata. Next base: position 3,009,438 of record QXEO01000184.1, read on the forward strand.
CTTCAAAAACTTATGTGGATGAAATACAATGCCTTATTGAAAACACTTCTGCAGTTGATCTTAATGCTTCTTTCGATATTACTTGATTCACACTTTCTGCGCCTAGCTCAAAGGCGTTAAAGAAAAGCACTCTTGGGAGATAACCCAATGTTTTTACTTTTAGTACTTTTTCTTTTATTTGAGTCTTGGAAGTTATTACTACTGTAATAACCTCTCCTTATCATTTTTATTTCGTTTTTGTGCCAAAAGAAGCCTCTGATTTAAGTGAGGTAAGATTTGGGGATGTTGCTGTCCTGAAACAGTTTTTAGTGCTGCACCGTAAAAATTCGTGAAAATTCTCTGTATATCTTTTGGATCTGCGATTTCTTGTGAATATGCCCCAGGTTATATCCAAACTTGCATTAGTTGAACACTTTTTGATTTGAGCAACAGAAAACCCTCTAAAAATTCGACCTTTGTCAGCTGTTCTGTTTTGACAGATTTCTGCCAATATTTGTGTTTGCCACTTTATCGCTTTCTTTTTTAGTTCTTTTGATCACGGAACTTTTGGGGAAGTTGCTACAGTAGTATATGCTTTATATGTGGTGGTTTTGAGTTGAAACCTGAAGCAAAAAGGGTTGATTCAATGTTATGCTTACACTAATGTTGCTAATAGATTTGTGTTTAGTTTTGTATGAAGGAAGTTTTCAAGTGTAGGGATTGGAGAATGATGAGATGAGTTGAAGAATGGACAAAAGCTCAAGCTTGGGGATGCCCATGCATCACCCCAAGAAATATCCAAGAAGTACAAGCGTCAAAGCTTGGGGATGCCCCGAGGCACCCCTTTCTTCATCGGCAAAAATCAGGTCACCTTTCAAGACACTATATTTTTATTGCTTCATGCACTATGTGTTTTTCTTGGAGCGTCAGTTGTTTTAGTTTTCTTAGTTGGTTTAGTTTGTTTGTTTGCTGCAATAAATGGTTGGACCCCAACAAATTTCTTTTGGAGGAGATGTACTCGTTTTCATTTGCAAGAACACTCAGTTTTCACTCTTATTTAAAATCGAGTGTTCTTCTTTTTCTGCTACTGCTTTTGGTTTTCGTTTTCGCCTTGATTTGCGTTCAGACCTTGTCATATCTTTTCATCAAGGTGTATTTTTGCCTATGATCTTTATTGGTTTTCATCAAAAGAGGTGTTTATAAAAATTTCAAATGGTGTTGGAAAAGAGAAAAAGCTTTGTGCAAAATAGTGGTACAAGAAGGAGCTTGTGTAGACTGCGGCTTAGGCTTTTTCATGTCATACTTGATGTCTTTTTGATAGTATGCTTAGTGGTTTTACTGTAGCATGACTTGTCTCAAATAACTGAGATTGCTTAATGAGCCTTTGAAAAAATCATGCGTTGTTTTTATTGTATGGAAGCATTATTTTGGTTTTCTCCTTGATGCTTTATTTGGGTTGACTTGGCACATGCTCACACATGTTAGACTCTTACAAAGTCGCCATTAGCCTTCATGATCATTTAGTTTTTGACTTTTGATGCCATCGTATGCTTCTTTTTTATGTCGCTTTGTCGCTTTGCATGATTATGGCCGTTATTGCTCTCTTAGTTGGTCGCTCCCAGTCTTTTGCTAGCCCTCGCCTTGTACTGAGTATGAGCTCTACTCGTGCATCCAACTCCCAAAAGCCAAAGTTTGCCATTGTGTCCACTATAAACTCCTATGCATGGTATTTGTAAGCCATTTCAAAGTAAATTTTCTTGTGCTACCTTTCAAAAAACCTTCAAAACACTTCTCGTTTTGTGACACTGTTTTCAGCTCATGGGGACGTAGTGGTCGGATTTGCTATCTTCCATATTGCTTATTCCAAAAAGAAAAAAAAAGGGAAAAAGAAAGAAAAAAAGGGCACTCCTCTATGGAAAGTGAATGTTGGTGGGCACCCGATGGAATCGGTTAGCCATGGTTTGTGAAAGGAAAAAAGGTGGGGAGGAGTGCCAAGCTTTATAAAAGAGCACAAAAGTGCCAATCTCTCTCTCAAAAACTTGCTTCATTTTTGTATGGAAGATAGTAAGAACCCCATTGCCAGTCGTTGACAAAGACAACCACCTCTCAAAACCAATTTTTATCTCTCTGTTTTACAAATGAAAAGCTCTAGCACATGTTTAATCACTGCTTCCCTCTGCGAAGGGCCTTTCTTTTACTTTTATGTTGAGTCACCACCTTCTATCTTTATGCACCATAAGAGAGCATAGTTGTCATTCTGAGTATAATGTGCATTGTCCCAAAGTTTTCATTGATTGATTCATGATCATGGTTTCACTTGTTCTTAAATTATTTGTATCTAGTCGCCCTCTTAAACTTGAAGGTGTCCTATGCATTTATGTTTTGCTCTCTATGAAGGACAAGCTGAAAACCATTTGTATGTTTTTTCCTTATGATTTGAACACACGTTTGACTTTCATTGTTTCATTTTCATGATCTTTTGTTTGTGTTCATTTTCATGTTACAACATGGTTGCTAAGTTTCTATTGTCAAGATTATGTCTTTCATGCCCATGTTTTAAGTTCTTATGATCCCAGCTCACAATGCTTACATATATGATCAAGATTGTGTAGGTGCATGTCACCTCAAAAATTATTTCTTTGTTATCACTTACCTACTCGAGGACGATCAGGAGTTAAGCTTGGGGATGCTTGATATGTCTCAAACGTATCTATAATTTTTGATGCTCCATGCTTGTTTTTACACCATTTGCCTATTGTTTCGTTACACTTCGTGGCACTTTTATGCATTTTCTGGAACTAACCTATTAACAAGTCGCCACAGTGTCAGTTCCCTGCTTTCTGCTGTTTTTGTGTTTCAGAAGTGATACATAGGAAATATTCTCGGAATTGGACGAAACCACATCCTGAAGTCTTATTTTACCCGGAAGCTTCCAGAGATCCGAAGAAGAGTCGAAGGGGGGCCACCAGGGCCCCACATGCAGGGGTGGCGTGGCCAGGCCCCTGGCCACGCGGGCCCCGCGTGAGGGCGCCTGGCTCCCCCTCTGACATCGCCCCTTCGCCTATATAAAGCCTCGGGACGGAAAACCCTAAAGGAGTCGACAAATTTCCAGAAAGAGTTCCGTAGTTCCGCCGCCGCCACCGACGAATTTCGGGGGACAGAAGTCTCTGTTCCGGCACCCTGCCGGGACGGGGAAGTGCCCCCGGAGCCATCCCCATCGGTCTCCATCGCCGTCTCCGCCGTCTCCATCGACCTCACCGCCATCTCCATCAACCTTGCTGTCTCCTATGATGAGGAGGGAGTAGTTCATCCCCGGGGCTGAGGGCTCTACCGGTAGCTATGTGGTTCACCTCTCTCTCCCATGATGTGATCTTTATGTGATCGTGAGCTTTGTATCATGTTGAACAAGTAGATGTTATTATTCAGATATTATGTGTACTCTAGTGGTTGTTATTAAAGTAATCTATTCCATCTGCCATGGTGTAACGGTGACAGTGCGTGCATCATGGTGGTACTTGGTTTAGGCTATGATTGTGATCTCTTGTGGATTATGAGAATAATTATTTCTATGATAGTATTGAGTGATCTATTCCTCCTTTCATGGTGTAATGTTGACAGTGTGTGCACCGTGTTAGTACTTGGTCTAAGTTGCAATAATATCTATCTTGAGTTGTGCTTTGATTTGGATGACTCTATGAGTGGTGTTTGTCAAGTACTTGATGAACTTTAAGGGGTGCTTCTGTAGCCACTACGCAATGATTAGTGTTGTTCAATAGGAGAGTAATTCAGAGTACCATAGTGAAGAGAAGTTGTTTATTTGTTCAATCATGTTATATTGTTGGGAGTGTGTCCACTAGTGAAAGTATGATCCCTAGGCCTTGTTTCCAAGCATTGCACACCGTTTACTTGCTATTTTGTTACTTGTTTGCTCGCAGCGATATTTATTTCATATCACGTTCGCTACTTATAATCATCTATACCACTTGTATTTCACTATCTCTTCGCCGAACTAGTGCACCTATACATCTGACAAGTGTATTGGGTGTGTTGGGGACACAAGAGACTTTCTGTATCGTAATTGCAGGGTTGCTTGAGAGGGATAGCTTTGACCTCTAACCTCCCTGAGTTCGATAAACCTTGGGTGATCCACTTAAGGGAAACTTGCTGCTGTTCTACAAACCTCTGCACTTGGAGGCCCAACAAGTGTCTACAAGAATAGAAGTGTGTAGACATCAGTGTCCTATGCATTTATGTTTTGCTCTCTCATGAAGGACAAGCTGAAAACCATTTGTATGTTTTTCCATATGATTTGAACACACGTTTGACTATCATTGTTTCATTTTCATGATCTTTTGTTTGTGTTCATTTTCATGTTATAACATGGTTGCTAAGTTTCTTCTATCAAGATTATATCTTTCATGCCCATGTTTTAAGTTCTTTTGATCCCAGCGCACAACGCTTACATATTTGATCAAGATTGTGTAGGTGCATGTCACCTCAAAAATTTTTTCTTTTGTTATCACTTACCTACTCGAGGACGAGCAGGAGTTAAGCTTGGGGATGCTGATACGTCTCCAACGTATCCATAATTTTTGATGCTCCATGCTTGTTTTTACACCATTTGTTTAGTGTTTCGTTACACTTCGTGGCATTTTTATGCATTTTCAGGAACTAACCTATTAACGAGATGCCACAGAGCCAGTTCCCTGTTTTCTGCTATTTTTGTGTTTCAGAAAAGTTACACATAAAATTTTCTCAGAATTGGACGAAACCAAAGCCAGACGTCCAGATATTTCACGGAGCTTCCAGAACACCGAAGAGGAGACGGAGCCAGACTAGAGGGTGGCCACACCACCAGGGGGCGCGACCCACCCCTGGCCCACGCTGGCCTGTGGTGTGGGCCCCCTGGTCCACCTCTGACACCGCCCCTTTGCCTATAAATACCCCCCGATGGGAAAAACCTAAAGACCCGATCACTTTTCCAGAACACATCGCGATCCGCCACCGCCGTCGACCCGAAGATTGGGAGGGTCCAGAAGCTCTTCCCGACACCCTGCCGGAGAGGGGAATCGCCACCGAAGGTCTTCTTCATCGCCATGCTTGCCTCCGGCGTGATGAGTGAGTAGTCTACCTTGGACTATGGGTCCATAGCAGTAGCTAGTTGGTTGTTTTCTCCACCATGTGCTTCATGTTTAGATCTCGTGAGCTGCCTTACATGATCGAGATCACCGTTATGTAATTCTACATGTTGTGTTTGTTGGGATCCAATGAATATTGGTGTTATGATTGAGTTGATGTACTGAATATTATCTTATGTTATCTCTATGTTGTTTATGATCTTGCATGCTCTCCGTTGTTAGTAGCTATCTTGGCCAAGTAGTTGCTAGTGACTCCAAGAGGGAGTATTTATGCTCGATAGTGGGTTCATGCCTCTATTTAATCTGGGGGAGTGACAGAAACCTCTAAGGTTGTAAATGTGTTATTGCTACTAGGGGGAAAACAATATTCATATGCTCGAGGGCATATGCTTTGTTTACATTACACACTTTGCTTAATGCAATTATCTGTTGTTCGCAACTTAATACTTGTGGAGTTCTCGGATTGATTCGCCACAAGTGGATTATTAGTCATAGATACAGTTGGATGGCGGTCTATGTATCTTGTTGTAATGCCCAGAGTAAATCTCATAGTGATCCTCTCAACATATGCACGTTGTCTTTATTCTATCAATTGCCCAACTGTAATTTGTTTACCCAGCATGTGTTATTTTATCTTATGGAGATACACCACTAGTGAACTATGGACCTCGGTCCTATTTCCTTTATATTGCTATCACCTGTTTACTTTACTCGCACTGTTTACTTTACTCGCATATTATCATCACTTTCCACTCGATACGCTCATTCCCTTTGTTTCAAGCAAACCGGTGAGATTGACAACCTCATCGTAAGTTGGGAACAAAGTATTTGGTTGTGTTGTGTGTAGGTTCCACGTTGCCGCTCGCAAAGCAAAGCTTGGATGAGGCACCCTATAAATTGTCTGGAGCTGTCGCGAAGCTAGCGGGCATCACCTTCAGTCGTATTCATCCTCCTACTGGATTGATAACCTTGGTTTCATAACTAAGGGAAAACTTGCTGCTATATTCATCAAAACCTTCTCTTGTGGTTTTCCAACTGGCCGGTCATTTATTACATATTCCCACGTCAATTTGGCATAGAAGTTTCTGTCGCCGTTGCCGTGTATTTAAGAAGAAGCTTTCACACCATCATTACCGCGCCACCAATTACCTGCATGGGTCGAGAAATGAAGCTTGATCTTGATTTGGACATGTTGGTTAGAGAAATCAGGTGGGGAACGAGGCTTGGGGGAGGAGGAGGACGGGGGAGAATGGATAATGTCTTCTGCGGTCACATGTCTCATATAAAAAGGTGGTCCATCTAAGCGGTGGCTGTCTTCGTATTGGCGGGCGAGCAGGACTGGGCGAGCTGCCGCAAGCGGGTGGCCATCGTCCTGCCAGGGATGCAATTGAAGGTTTTAATTTTGAGATGGAAATCACATAGATCAAAAATCTGAAATTCAATGGTCGAGAAATCCTAGCATCATCTGCATGGGTCGGGAAATGAAGCTTGATCTCGATTTGGACATGGTGGTTAGAGAAATCAAGTAGGGAACGAGGCTTGGGGGAGGAGGAGGACAAGGGTGAATGGATAATGTCTTTTGCGGTCACATGTCTCATATAAAAAGGTGGTCCAGCTAAGTGGTGGATGTCGTTGTACCGGCACAACATGGTACAGTTCGTTCTGCATGTTACGACCAACGATGGGGCAAGACCCCTGCTCTCCCTCTTCCCTGCTCTCCCCACCCCCTATCCCATTGAGCAGTGTCTTACAGAGGCCGGGCCACCCCCGAGCTCTCTCTACCGGCGTTACCAGCTGGAGATGGTGAAGGGGTGGCGCCGGAAGGTACATTCAACTGTTGTTTGCCGGTAGCGGGCCTTCTGCCTAGTAGTTGGAGAGGTTCTCCAAATCTGTGTAGCCAGATCCACGGAGTTCTAGGGTTCTTCGTCGTGCTTGCCTCATTGCTCCTTTGGTCGGATCTTGGGGTGGAGGGGAAGACCAACCTCTCCCTGAATAAAGCTGTGTTTGTCGGCACCTTAGTGATTCAAGTCACTGTGCCTCTCTCGGCCGACCATGGCAGCAAGGGCGAGAGGCTTGGCGGCGTGGTCTGCATGGCTACGACGCTGCCCCTAGCCGGCCGTGGTGGCCTGGAGGAGCAGCGCATCGTCCTCTGCTTCGACTTGGCGCAGGTTTGGTATCCGATGGGGAAAAGCTCCTCTTCTACTTCTCTGGCTTGCCGTGGAGACGAGAAGGAAGGTGAGGATGGAGCCGTCACCTTGTCTTCAGGGTACCGGGCTTTGCTAGAGGGGTGCTACTTCGATGAGCGCAATCACGCGGATGGCATTCAAGCGTCTACAATCCACTACCATCAGGGCAACGATCTTTCAACCTCCATGAAGGAGGCCATGTTCAGAGCCACTCGCTAGAGCTCGACGTCTCCAGGCCATCAAGTGGTTTGTCCTCGATGGTCTGAAGATAGCCAGTGGCTTTGGTTCTCCGCCGGAAGGGGGCTTTCGACCAGGTGGCCTTTGTTCCTTGATGGCGACGCCAGGAGGATGCCGGCGAGTTGTGGAAGCGTCACCCAAGGACTCAATTGCTTTTTCTTCTCTTGTTGTAGGGTGTTTTTCATAAAAAGAAAGGCCTTATCCTCAAATGTTAGGTTTCTCAGGGCGGGTGTTGTAAAGGGCCTTTCTGCAAAATTGTTCTTGCCACTGTCTAAATGAATGAAGCTTCGGGGTCCTTCGGGACCCTCCCCCGTTCAAAAAAACCAAAAAGACCAACGTTTCCATCTGTAGATAGGTGAATTAATGTGTGTGCAGAGGTGGGGCATGAGATGTCAGATACACCCGTAATACATGGCCTTTACCACCAATTTTGATGTATCGTGTGGCTGAGAAAACGAGCTCATATGAGCTCGAGCACCAAAATGCCTCATCCATAGATATGGAGCTTTTAAATACCCGGATTCCAAATGTCACACTCTCTTCATACCATGGTAGGATCATGATATGCACATACTCTATTCTGAAACTCTTGTCAAGATGGTCACTGTCAAGTATGGTAACATGTAATTAAGTATGTGTCTGATGACTCTATTTTCATGCAATTATTTTACCATGCCATATAGTATATAATAGTTTGAAAATTCACTTTTCATGGCCTTATGCTGTTTGCACTTTTAAAAACCAATTTAGACTAAAAACTTAGTTGGAGCCTCTAAATAATTACATGTCGGCCTATCTGAAAGCATCTTTGATGCAACAACCTCTAAAGTTTGAACAATACCTGAAATATGATTGGCTGTTGTAGCAACTCCCACCAAATGGAAAATACATAAAGATACTTCACATAGCTAAAATACACATATGGGACATGGTCACATGGTAGTCATGAACCCGAATTACAAACACAATTTCAAAAAATTATATTTATAATTTTTAGAAAATCTTCAATAAATCATCCATGTACAAAGTGCCTTCATGCTTATTTGAGAAAAAAATTCAAGAAAAAACACTCTCATTTGTGGCCAACATAGAAAAAAGAGAATACTGAATTGGTACAATGAAAATATGCCTCCTTTTAATGTTCCTTGGTGTGTGTTTTTTGCACAAGTTAAATTCTTCTGTATTTAAAATTTAAACTTAGCATGCACATAACTGCATGCATTCCCTGCATGCATGATTTATATCGTATCTTTTTGATTTACGACATAAATTATGCATGTAGGGAATGCATGTAGGGAATGCATGCAGTTATGTGCATTCCCTACATGCACATAATCTTTTGCGAAGTAGTGGTTGTTTTTTATTTTATTGTTCACGTGTAGGTCACATAATCTTTTTTAATAATGCGTGAGTGGAGTCTTGAACTTGAGGCTTCTTGGCTTTGATACCATATAGAATTAATGCACTAGCTCAGTTTTTCAAAAGTTTGAACTAATGGAAAGAGGCTAGTCAACATATTTATATTTCAACAATCATTTCTCACGTAGATGACAAATAACTACTTCTAAATGGATGCTAAAAATGGTATGAACTCAAACTTAAGATTCTGGCGAGTATAAAGAAGAGAAAAACTTGATTGTACAATTATCAATATAGACTACTCCGCAAAAAAGAAATATCAACTGAGCTATGGACGTTCCCGCAAAAAAAGAACATATACTATTTCTTCTGCACCTTTCGCTGTTACTTTAGTGGAAGGAGAGTTAAAGCTGCCGTTTGATTCAGTGTTTTACTCCCTGGCAAGTCATCTGTGCATCGTCTTCCCCATCTCTTCCCGTGCATTGGTAGCTGCTGAGAGCAGCCCTCATCGATCAGCTTGGTCAGACACCGAACATGATAGGTAAAGTATGGCACACAATGATTGCAGGCTCTCTTTCCCATTTGAAGATGCTGAGGATAGGTCACTTTCTACTGCCATAGGAGCAGATCCCCAGTTGCCAGCTACGGCCATGCTCTTTTCCATATAGTGCTCACAGACCGGTGTACCTTCTGGCTCTAGCATGAGCTAGCCAGGAAAATAGTAGTCTATTTTCATTCCTCGGAAGTCGCGCTTCTGTAAGACTGTAAAATGACAGATATGATTTATTACTCAGTGAACATGTGCTACGCTGGTTGTGTTTTTTGCTCGTTGGCGTTTCTATATGTTTGTTGCGTTGAGATTATGTTGTTTCTGTTAGAGTTGTATTTATATACCTCTCCTATACCTGTACTATACGGTGTAGTACACCGATAGTATACGTACATGTACGCCACGGTGGGGGCTTTTCCCACCTCTATATAACACGTACCACGAAGCCCTAACGGGCTGTCGTTTCCGCCCAATACAATCGACATGGTATCACTATCAGAGCGATTGCTCGTTCCCCTCTAGCTGTCGTCGATCAAAACCTAGCCGCCGCCGCCACACAACAACCCTATAGCCTAGCCGCCGCCGCCACAACACACACCTCACATCAGTCGCCGCCGTCGTTGCTTTTCCCTGCAGCCGCCGCCGCCACAAGATAATACAACCCTAAACCAACAGCCGATACCAAAAACCCTGCCGCCACCGCACTTTTGCCGCCGCCGCCTACAACACATCTACATCTACAACCCCTGCCGCCGTCGTCGTTGCTCTTTTCTGCAACCACCGCCGCCGCCCTACCTCAAGAATCCCCATGGCGTCGTCTTCCTCGACTCCAACTCTGGCTACCACACTTGGATCGCCACCACCCCGAAAGCTGACGAGGTCGAACTTCCTGTTCTGGCAAACCCTCATCCTTCCTCCGATCCGCGGAGCCTTTGCGTTCGGCCTCCTTGATGGCAGTGAACCGGCTCCAGAGAATACCATTGAAGTCGAAGACTCCAACAACAAGAAGACAATCGTTCCTAACCCTGCCTATGTGGCATGGGTCGGTCGAGATCAGGTTGTTCTTGGGTTCATTGTTAACTCCCTTGCACCAGAGATCGTTGCTCACATCGTCGGACTTCAGCATGCTTTTGAGGTATGGTCTGTGATCACGAAGATGTTCTCCAGTACCTCTCACACCCGCATCAATCACCTGCGGGGCACCCTCAGCAACACCAAGAAAGGAGACCTCATTGTCTCCCAATTTTTTGCCAAGATGCATGAGTTCTCTTCTGAACTTGCGACTGCTGGCAAACCTGTTGAAGATGATGAGATGATTGGCTACATCCTCAACGGCCTCGACTCCTCCTACAATGATCTAGTGTCATATGTTAATGGTAATCCAAACACCACTTTTGATGATTTATTTGGAATGATTAGATCACATGATCTTCGTCGCGATATGCTTGCCAAAACTGGACAAGAGGTCGCTTACATCTCCTCCGCTAATGCTGCTAATCGTCGCGGGCGTGATGATCGTCCACGTGGTGATCGTCGTCGGACTCCGCCACGTGCTCGCTCTCCTGACTGTGGCAACTGTGGCTACCGCGGTGATCGCGGTGACCGTGGTGAGCGCGGTGACCGTGGTGAGCGCGGTGATCGCCGCACCGATCGCTATGGCACTGATCGCCATGATGATCGTCGTGATGGATATTACACCCGACGCTATGATAATGGAGGCCAAGGTCATCGTCGTGATGACCAGCGAAGCTATGACGATGGCGGCCAAGGCCGTCGTCGCTATGATGATGGAGAGGAAAGCCATCGCCGTGATGATGAGGGTCGCCGTGATGGCGGTGGTTAGTGTCGCCGTCGCTATCAAGGCCATGCACCAACTCACGAGTGACTGCTGGTGGCGCCGTGAAGATCACTCTGATAGTGATGATGATGATGTGAAGGGCCATGACAAGGAGAAGGGAGCACTGGTGTCCTATGGTGTTGACACCAACTGGTACACCGACTCTGGCGCTACTCATCACCTCACTGGTGAGCTGAGCAAGCTCTCCATGCACGACAAGTACAAGGGCCAAGACCGTGTCCACACTACCGATGGCAATGGTATGCATATCAGTCATATTGGAAATCCAATTTTGCACATCCCACATGACTCTCTTCATCTTAAAAATATCCTTCATGTTCCTCATGCATCAAAGAATCTTTTATCTGTTCATAGACTTGCTCTTGATAATGATGTATTTCTTGAGTTTCACCTGTTTTTCTTTTTTATAAAGGATCGGGTCACAAGGAGAATTTTGTTTAAAGGTCCTTGCACGGGTGGTCTCTATCCTCTAGTGCCTGTCACTTTTGGATCATCCAAGTATGCATTCGTCACAATAAAGCCATCTTCATCCACCTGGCATCGTCGTTTAGGGCATCCTTCATCTTTTGTGGTGCAACAAGTCCTTAGGAAGAATAATATTTCTTTTACTCCAGAAATAAATCCCTATGTATGTGACTCTTGTCAGTTGGCTAAGAGCCCTCAGTTTCCGTACCCTGTTACCTCTAGTGTTTCTACTGTTCCTTTGGAACAAGTATTGTTTGATGTATGGGGTCCATCACCTATTTCTGTCAACAAACATGCCTATTATGTGAGTTTCATTGATGATTTTAGCAAATTCACTTGGATTTATTTGCTTAAAAATCGTTCTGAAGTTTATCAAGTGTTTCTTAACTTTCAGCAACTAGTTGAGCGCAATTTTAATAGAAAAATCATCACCATGCAAACTTATTGGGGTGGTGAATATGAAAAACTCCATGGTTTCTTCCAAAAAGTAGGCATCACTCATCACGTCTCATGCCCTCATGCTCATCAACAAAATGGCTCAGCTGAATGATGACCCACAAGTATAGGGGGTGTATCATAGTACTTCCAATAAATAAGAGTGTCGAACCCAACGAGGAGCAGAAGGTGTTGACAAGCAGTTTTGATCAAGGATTCACTGTAAATACTAGCAAACGGGTTTTCAGGGGTATTTGGTAATGCAAGTAAATAAAGTACGAGTAAATAAAAGAAAATAATAATAATTGCTGCAAGTGGCCCAATCCTTTCTAGAGCAAAGGACAAGCCGGTTGTGTTACTTATAATGACCAAACGTTCCTGAGGACACATGGGAGTTTCTGTCAAGTGCTTTCGCTTCATGTAGCTAAATAATCTTCATTGGTTTGATAAGTGTTATGGGGGTGAACCTATGCTAGTGCACTACCCCAACTTGGACTAATACACACTTGTGATTATACCCCTTGCAAGCATCCGCAACTACAAGAAAGTAATTAAGATAAATCTAACCGCAGCCTTAAACTCTGAGATCCTACACTCCCTGGTGCAATGGTTTCCTAACGGGGATTTAGGTTTTTGTCGCTCCGGCAACCCCACGATTAGTAGCCAAATACACAATGCATTCCACTAGGCCCATAAAGGTGAAGTATCATGTAGTCGACGTTCACATGATACCACTAGTAAAATAGCACCACAACATATAAATATCAAACCATTAAATATTACTCAACATAGTTCCACTACTAAGATCTTGACTTCTCCCATGTCCTCAAGAACTAAACGAACTACTCACAAGACATCATATGGATCATGACCAGAGGTGAAATAATGGTAAATAACAATCTGAACATAAACCTTAATTCAACGGTTCCACTCAATAGCATCAACTACAAGAGTAATCAACATGGGGAAAGTTTCCCCTAAGAATTGGACAAGATTCACCCCAAGATGTTACAGCGGGATGGCGTGGTGATGGTGGTGATGAAGGTGATGGTGATGAAGATGATGATCCTGATGAATCCCAGCTCGATGGCTATGACGATGGCAATGATCTCCCCTCTCTGGGAAGGAATTTCCCCGACAGATTTCGGCCGGCCGGAGAGCTTTCTCTCTGTGTGTGTTTTCTGCCCCGTAGAGGCGGCGGAGTCTATCTCTGATCCCCCTGGTCTTAGGTTTTTCGGGGAGACAATATACGCGAGGGGGTGCAGGCAGAGGTGGGTCAGGGCGGCCACACTACTGGGTGGCGCGGCCTAGGGCTGCCCCGCGCCACCTGGCGGTGTGGGCCCCTGGCTGCTCACCTCGCCCTCTCCTTCTGGCTACTTCCATCTTCCAATGAAATATGAATTTTTGGGTATTTTCCTGGAATTGCTGATCTTCAAAAATATGGTGTCTTGATGGTCCTTTTTCCAGCAGAATCGTGACTCCGGCAGCAAGCTCTCCAATAATCATCAAACATGTGAAAACAGAGGAAACAACATAAGTATCACCTCTAAATATGAAATATATCAATGAATAACAGCAAATTATGATATAAAATAGTGATGCAAAATGGACGTATCAACCCCCCAAGCTTAGACCTCGCTTGTACCCAAGCGAAAATTGAACTCGGTAAACATGACCACAGGTTTATGGAGTGAAGTGTCGATAAACAAAATACGGACAAGAAGCATCACACTTACCAAGGCATAAGTCAAAATAGACATCAACTTCCCTTCATATAACTTGACTTGCAATAAGCAAAGGGAATCACAATATAGATGCACGAGGTAAGTCATGATTGGTGATGGCAAACCTTTGTTCTTGGTCAGAGAACAATGAACAGATTGTACTTATATTTCGATCGGAGCCTTTTATATCAGAGCTTATATAGCAAAAATCACATGCTCAATCATAACAATCTCTTTACAGTCATAGATATCTTTCAAAGGTATATTCTTTCAGATAAAAGCATCATACTAAATAAAGGAAGACATGAAACATAATTGAACAAATCAACATATGGATGGTTGAAACACAACAAATCAAATGCTTCTTGAGATAGACGGGAATAGGTTGACTCAACATAAAAGTAAAAGATAGGCCCTTCGCAGAGGGAAGCAGGGATTAAACATGTGCTAGAGCTTTTCATTTGTAAAACAGAGATAAAAATTGTTTTGAGAGGTGGTTGTTTCTGTCAACGACTAGCAACGGAGTTCTTGCTATCTTCCATACTAAACAAGTGAGAGCGGTTCCGAAATGTTTGATTAATTGGCACAATTGTGTTCTTTTATAGTTTGGCACTCCTCCCTGATGACCCACAAGTATAGGGGATTGCAACAGTCTTCGAGAGAAGTAAAACCCAAATTTATTGATTCAACACAAGGGGAGCCAAAGAATATATGTAAGCCTTAACAGATGAGTTGTCAATTCAGCTGCACCTGGAAATAGACTTGTTCGCAGCAGTTTATCAGTAGCAACAGTTTTATAGTGGTGATAGTAGTGAAACAGTAACAGCAGTAGCAGAATAAAAGCAGTAATAGTAGCAATAGTAAATAGTAGGATGGAATACTGTAGGCATAGGGATGGATGTCCGGGCGTTGCATGGATAAGATAATTCATGAAATCAGTGAGATATGGGCATTGCAGATAAATAATGTAAAGCATCCTAGTACTAACAATCATAGGCATGTGTTCCGTAAATAGTCGTACGTGCTCACAATGAGAAACTTGCATGACATCTTTTGTCCTACCAGCCTGTTGCAGCAGGGCCTCAAGGGAAACTACTGGTAATTAAGGTACTCCTTTTAATAGAGTACCGGAGCAAAGCATTAATACTCGGTGAACACATGTGATCCTCACATCATAGCCATCCCCTCCGGTTATCCCAATTTCTGTCACTTTGGGGCCTCGGGTTCCGGACAACAATATGTGTATACAACTTGTAGGGAAGACCATAAACAACAAGTATCATCATAGAAACAATAACAAGTTCAGATCTGAAATCATGGCACTCGGGCCCAAAGTGACAAGCATTAAGCACAACAAGTTGCAACAATGTCATAAGCACTAATAGAAGATACTAGGCACTATGCCCTAACAATCTCATAGCAAATTACATGAATGATCTCATCCAATCCCTACCATCCCCTTCGCCTACAGCAGGAATTACTCACACATGGATGGGGGAGTCATGGATGGTTGATGGAGAGACATCGGTGATGATGGTGATGAAGATCTCCTCCAAATCCCCATCCCGGCTGAAATCTGCTCATGAGTGTGCACGCTATGCTTGTTTGCACAACATTTCAGAGGAGTGGTCTGGGACGAGCCCAGTTTTCCTTCAAAACAGCCTTCGAGCTGATTGTAATGGTGCTACTGTGATTTAATAAAGTCGATGTGTTCTCCAAAAAAAAATCCCCATCCCGGTAGGGTGCCAGAACAGAGTTTCTGGTTCCGAATCGCGGTTTCTGATGGCGGCGGCGTAGCGGAAGTCTATCTAGGAAAAACGCCGAACCCCCGCTATTTTCAGGTCAGAGGGTATATGTAGGCGGAATGAGGGGTCGAGGCGACGGCCGAGGCGGCCTCACCATAGGTGGGCGCGACCAGGCCTGGGCCGCACCCCCTGGTGGTGAGCCCAGGCCGCTGCCCCCCTTCGTCTCTCCTTCTGGCTCCGTGGGTCTTCTAGCAAAATAGAATTTTTGCAATATTTTCCGGGATTTTTCCTGAAAGTCGGATTTCTGCACAAAAACGAGACACCAGAGCAATTCTGCTGAAAACAGCGTTAGTCCGTGTTAGTTGTATTCAAAACACACAAATTAGAGGAGAAACAATAGCAAAAGTGTTCGGGAAAGTAGATATGTTTTGGACGTATCAACTCCCCCCAAGCTTAGCTATTTGCTTGTCCTCAAGCAATTCAGTTAACAACTGAGAGCGATAAAAGAAACTTTCACGAACACATTTGCTTCATATGATGTATATATACTAACTATATGATCAAATACTCAGGCAATTCAAAATAAGAAATATGCAACTAATGTTACCTCATAGTCAAGCAAGCTATGAGAGAGTGCCAATTCACTAATAACAAGTAACATGAACATAAGAAGCTACAAGATTGTAATATGCATAAGTGATATGGAAGAGTGGTATCCCGCTTGCCTTTATTCGTGGAGCAAAACATAAATGTCGAGGCACCTCTGAAGTCCAAAGGAAGACTAGAAGTAAAAATATCAAAGATACAAGCATCAAAGTTATACCACAATTAACCATGTTCTGGGACAAGCACATTATACTAAGAATAACAACTATGCTCTCAAGAAGGTGCTTAAAGTTAGAAGATGAAGACTCAACATAAAAGTAAAAGAAAGGCCTTTCGCAGAGGGAAGCAGTGATTTAACATGTGCTAGAGCTTTTCATTCGTAAAACAGAGATAAAAAATTATTTTGAGAGGTGGTTGTTTCATGTCAACGACTGGCAATGGGGACTTGCTATCTTCCATAATAAACAAGTGAGAGCGGTTCCGAGTTCTTTGAAAATTTGGCACATTGGTGCTCTTTTATAAAGCTTTGGCACTCCTCCCCACCTTTTTTTCCTTTCTCAAACCATGGCTAACCGATTCCATCGGGTGCCCACCAACTTTCACATACCATGGAGGAGTGCCTTTTTTCTTTCTTTTTAGAATTAGATGACAATGGTCTGACCAGCTCCCATGCAAAATTAATGACGAGCAGATGAAGCTGCCTAGTCGAGGGGTACTTAATTTAATATGGAAGATAGCAATTCCGACCACTACGTGCTCATGAGCTAAAAACAGTGGCACAAAATGAGAAGTATTTGAAAGTTTTGAAAGGTAGCACATGAAAATTTACTTGGAATGGCTTTGAAATACCATGCATAGGAATTTATAGTGGACTCTTTGGTAAACTTGGTTTTTTGGTGATTGGATGCACGAGAAGTATTCCCTCTCAGTACAAGTGAAGGCTAGCAAAAGACTGGGAAGCGACAATTGAGAGAGCAATAACTGTTATAATCATGCTTGCGACAAAACAAAATTAATATAGGCATAAAAATGATACAAGAACTCTGAGGCAAAGTAAATCATCGAGGCTTAATTGACTTTTTGTTTAGTCATATGCATGCTTGAGCATGTGCCAAGTCGATTCAAATGAAACTTTCAGAGGAGGATACCACAATAACATACCATAATATGAATAAAACAATGCATGCAAGCGTCTACATGACATGCTACAAACTATTAGTAAATTGGAACTAATCATATGAGAGCAAGAACTACAAAGCATTCATTAGATAACATATACCTTACATGAACCGACTAAGCATGTCCACATAGATGAGTATATGTACAAAAATGAAAATAAATAGAGTTCATACCAGCCTCTTACCACATCTCGGATTGTCATATGTCGTCATTATTGCTTTTCACTTGTGTGGCTTGAATAATATGAAGTGAATACCAAGCTCCAATGGAGTCACGGGAGACTGAAATATGCAACAAACTTTACAAAACTGAAGAAGAACAACAAATATTTTTGGGTTTTCGATTTTTGAAACAAGAACAGAAGGAAATAGCAAACAAAGCAAAATATTTTTGGATTTTTCAAATATAATAGCAAGTAAAGAAAACCAAAGCTAGGACACTAAAAAGGCAAACAAAGAGAAACAATGGAAATATTTTTGGTCTTTTTGTGTTTTGGGAAGTAGAAGTAAGAACGAGAACAACAAAGAAAGCGAAACATGGATATACATAGGACCGACAAAATATGATATGTAGATGAGTGAATCGTCGGTGTACCTCCCCCCAAGCTTAGGCTTTTGGCCTAAGTGGAGATCAATCCCAACTCGGCCATGAAGTGGCGTCCCCAAAATATGACGAAGAAGCACCTTCGTCCTAATATGAGCTCGAGGGCGCCCCGGAGTGGTACATGGTGTAGTGATAGGCCGGCTCCTCCTCTTCCTCCTGGTCCACGACGCCATGCTGTACGTTGAAGCCGAGCACCCTAAGCCGCTCGTCCAACTCCTCCTTCGTGCGTGACCATGGCCTGTTATCAATACTGAACAAACTGGGTTGTGGCAAGGGCACTTCCCTTTCCCCTCCATCCGTAAATAACATTCTATAAAATAATTTCCCTGCACAAGAGTTAGCAGTAACAAAGTGATGGAGCTTCATGGCAGCAAGATCAAGCCTCTGTGGAGTCAACAATATATCATGAGGAGCAATAGAAAGTTCAAGAGCAGCAACAATGCGTGCAGCAATAATACCTCCATAAATAGGTCCCCTAGCGGCTAGGCGATGAGCAATAATAGCACTGAGGTTATACTTCCTACTAACATCAAGAGCGGTAGCTAGAAAAGCTAAATGATAGTTGGAGATATTGCTAGTGTTTCCTCTACCAAGTACACTAGTGGTAAGATAGTAAGTAAAATATCTAATAGCTGGGAGTTGAATGTTTCTTATCTTACCACACTGTGCTGTGCGGTCATCGTCGTTAGTCACTCCTCGGTAGAGCTCCAACAAATCGGTGGGCTGATTTAGCATCTTCTTTGCCGTCCCAAACATGGGAATACCTAAAATATCACAAAACCTCCCCAAAGACATGGTGATAGACTTATCATAAATCTTGAATGCAATGGAAGGATTGAAATGAGAGTTAGCGAATTTAAAACTTTCAACAAAAATCTTTGTGAGAATAGCATATTGATTACTCTCATCCATCATGTATGTAGTCAATCCAACCCTGTTAACAAGGAGCAAGAAATCATCAAGAATCCCTGCATCACTCAAAAAGTTAGCACAAGGGAAGGTAGATGGATGCGCATCTCCATCGTCTCCCTCAAGGTTCGGTGACATAAGATCTTCATTGTAAGACATCCTATATTGAGCAGTGGATCTTGAAGGCCTTGATGACCTTGGTGCTTCCCTTTCAAAGACTTCTCCATAGGTGTAGTTATCCATGTCCCTTTTCTGAAATTTTTAACAAACCTCATAAAATATGATTTTGAGAAAAACACATGTAGGGAACAACTATAGGGAGTAACTAGAGGGCTAACATGCATCAAAATAACATTTCTAAGCAATAGAACAAGCATGCAAACTCATTTCACCTGTCACCTATAGAGCTAAAATACTCAAGAAATACTTCATTAAACAAAATTCTACTTGGACAATCGGAGGACTCACATACCGGAGAACAAATGCTCCAAATCTCAGCAACAATGATGGGTTGAGCAAGGAGATCAAAAAATCGAGATGAAGAGCAGCAAGAACTCGGGTTTGAGCAGGTGTGTCGTTGTTTTCGGGAGAGAGAAAGAGCTGGGGAGGAAGAGATAAGTGAGAGGCCAGGTCCCCCCCTCACCATAGGTCCCCCTGAGGTCTCCCAGGTGCCTCTCTGCCCCATTTTTGACATAAAAATTTAAAAAGATTTTTCTGGAATTTTTCAAGAAACTTTATTTTTGAGGATTTTTCAGAAAAATGATAAGAGAATAAAACTCGGGAAAACGACGATGGCAAGATTGCAAGCAAATCAAAGCCAAGTATGCAGCAACTCTGAGATATTCTAATCATGTAACTAAACAGAGGGAACAAAAATAAATGAACAAGTAAATATAAGTGAGGTAAAGTAAATGCGGTAAAAACGAAGTTTCGTTCATATAAAATCACTTTGTTAACAAGGTTGATCAAGTCTGGTTACCAAACTAACTTTATATGAGGCAAAACTTTGCATTTCACTATATGCTTATGTTACCTCGACCTTGATAGGCATAGTCCCAATCATAACAATTTTATATTCTTCCTTGGGCTTTCGCTCTGAACAAATAATTTGACCAACTCGAATGGTCTCAACATTCTTGATTGAATTTAGAGCATTCTTTCTATCAATCTTCTTGGGAAAATAGACCGTGTACTCTTTGTCATTGACATTAAAAGTTACTTTTCCTTGATTGCAATTAATAACAGCACCTGCAGTGTTTAGAAGAGGTCTTCCAAGAATAATAGACATATTATCATCTTCCGGCATTTCCAATACAACAAAGTCAGTTAATATCAAACAACTGTTAGCAACTTGAACAGGAACATTTTCACATATACCAATAGGAATTGTAGTAGACTTATCAGCCATCTGCAAAGATATATTAGTTGATACCAATTTTTCTAGATCAAGTCTCTTATAAAGAGAAAAATGCATGACACTAACTCCGGCTCCCAAATCACATAAAGCAGCTCTAACGTAGTTATTTTTAATGGAGCAAGGAATAGTTGGTATACCTGGATCTCCAAGCTTCTCTAGAACTTTACCATCAAAAGAATAATTAGCAAGTAGAGTGGAAATTTCCTCATTAGGAATCTTCCTTTTGTTATTAACAATATCTTTCATATACTTTGCATAAGGAGGCATTCTAATAGCATCAGTCAAAGGAATTTACAAAAATAAAGGTTTCATCCATTCACAAAACCTGTTGTAGTGTTCTTCTTCCTTGGACTTGTGTTTCTTACCAGGAAAAGGCATTGGTTTCTGTACCCAAGGTTCTCTCTCATTACCATGCTTGTTGGCAATGAAGTCTTCTTTGGAGTACTTTGCATTCTTATCAATTTTTTCTGGTTCCTCTTCAACTTCTTCTTTATCGGAAGCATCACCTGGTTCAGTTTCAGCATCAGAAATAGAAACACTATTAGGATCTTTACCTGCTTCAGAGGATTCTGCAGTTGTTTTATGCTTCTTCTTCTTCTTCTTGGAAGGAATATCATCTCTTGAAGTGCGTTGAGAATCTTGCTCGGTCCTCTTAGGATGTCCTTCAGGATATAAGGGGTCTTGAGTGGTAGCACCTCCTCTTGTGCGTATTTCCCACGCTTATTTTTCTCTTGCTGCATTAACAAGCAAATCTTTTTGCACCTTGGAAAGCTGATCAATTTGAGTCTGAACCATTTGAAAATGTTTAACAAGTATCTTCACATCATTGGAGGTTCTCTCCACAATATTCTGCAACTTGTTAATAGCTCTAGAATTTTCCAACAAATGATTCTGCACCATTCTATTAAAATTATCTTGCTTAACAATAAAATTATCAAACTCGTCTAAGCATTGATCAGGAGGTTTAGAGTAAGGAATATCTCTATCATCAAAGCGTTGGAGAGAGTGTACCTCAATAGTAGATGAGTGAGGGATTGGGTTACATAATTCTTCTATAGGAGGTAAATTCTTCACATCTTTGGCCTTAATACCTTTCTCCTTAAGAGATTTCTTTTGGCTTCCTTCATAACTTCATCATTTAATTCAATCATTTCTCTCTTCCTCGGTGTCGGCTCTGGAACTGGCGCAGGTGTTGGTGCTGGTGCTGGCTCAACTAGAGTCCAATCATCATGATTCTGGCTTATTTTAGCCATTAATTCTTCAGCTTTAGCCGGAGTTCTTTCCCTGAAAACACAACCAGCACAACTATCTAGATATGACTTAGATTCATCAGTTAGTCCATTATAAAATATATCAAGGAGTTCATTTTTAGGCAATGGCTCTTTAGGCAAAACTCTAATTAAAGAACAAAACCTTGTCCATGATTCAGGCAATATCTCTCTTTTTCCCTGTTCAAAGTCAAAGATTTTCTGCAAAGCAGCATGTTGAGCACTAGCAGGAAAATATTTCTGAAAGAAAGCATTAACCAAAGCAATAGGACTATGAATAGATCCAGGAGACAAGCTATTAAACTAAGTTTTAGCTGCATCTTTCAACGAGAAAGGAAAAATCTTAGCAACAAAGTAAGTGCGAAGCTTAATATCATCAGAAAACAAATTACTCAAAGTAGAAAGCTCATTCATGTGCTCCATATCACTTTCATTCTCAGTACCACAAAAAGGCTCTTTCTCAACAATAGATATGTAAGATAAATTTAAAGAGAAATCATAATCCTTGTCTCTAATATCTATGGGAGAAGCAGCAAACTTAGGATCGGGAGACAATTTATATCTAACAGCATGTCTCGCTAGAAGTTCCTTAACAGCTTTAGCATCATGAGTAGCATGAGCTTCAGCAATAAAATCATCGTCAAGCTCAATATAAGCATCATCAAAATCATCACTAGGACATTCCCTAGACTCAGGTGAACTAACAAGTGTAACAGTGGTGTTTCCCATCTTAGCTCTAGCAATTGTAGCATCTAAAAAGGAACCTAGTGAACCACTCTCATCAAGCACAGTAGAAGCATCATCTAAATTATCAGTGGCATTTTCAAACTCAGCAGAAGTAGTAGCAGTAGCGTGTGCGTGTGGTGGTGTAAGCAACTTACTCATAACAGATGGTGAATCAAGAGCAACAGAGGTGTTCAAAGTCGTACCTCTTCTTGTAGTGGATGGCAATATAGGAACTTTTCCGTCCCGAGGTTTACCCATGATGAAAGGATTATAGCGAACAATATGAATCCCAAGTGAACTTACAAATAAAGCTATGCTCCCCGGCAACGGCGCCAGAAAATAGTCTTGATGACCCACAAGTATAGGGGATCGCAACAGTCTTCGAGGGAAGTAAAACCCAAATTTATTGATTCGACACAAGGGGAGCCAAAGAATATATGTAAGAATATATGTAAGCCTTAACAGATGAGTTGTCAATTCAGCTGCACCTGGAAACAGACTTGTTCGCAGCAGTTTATCAGTAGCAACAGTTTTATAGTGATGATTGTAACACCCCAGGTTCCTACAACCCGACAACCCCACTTCCCCAAAATTATTTACACACACATCGACCAACTAAAATTTTTGGCAGCATCTCCTTTGTTTTTAAGGACATCCACGACAGGCAATTCACAATAAAATATATCCACTATTGATAAAAGTACATATGCATCCACGCAGATCATATAATGCAAGACTTCATGACACAAGGTTTAAAGATTTAAATCTAGAGCAGCCAAGGCTCACAAAACGTGCATAGGACTCCTGGAAACATGATAATGTACTAATAACCAACGATCAACTATGTAATGTGATTTTCTATGGCATGTAGTGTAGACGTGTGCGTCGAAGTGGTAGTGAACTACTCCCTCCCATGCATGATATTACGCTGAGTACCTGAAAACCAAATAAAACAGAGGAAAGCAAGAGTGAGTAAAAATATACTCAGCAAAGTACTATGTAGAGCTTAAACAGCAAGACACAGAATCCAATTACTCATTCCGAAGGAAAACCAGAAACACTTTTGCACAGCTTATACTTTACGGTTGGAGCATTCCGAAATATTCACTGTTAACTTCCTCACCGACCTTGCGGAATAGTTAATCACGTGAATTATCACCAACCTAGCTCAAGCTCACCGGAGTAGTTACACAATAACTTAACTCACCGACCCTCGCGGAATAGTTACCTGTAACTTTATCACCGTCCTGGCTTAAAATAAAATTGACGAATACTTCACAAGGCAAAAACAGCCAATGCAACAACTCACTGACAGCAAAACCAAAGACAGTCATAACACCAAGGGCTCAAACATGCACTTGCCTTAGGATGGATGATCAAGCCGTAGAACCACTCCCGGCACCCAGACCTCCAAATCCTGTAGGTAAAACGGTCTTAGGAATTGTTCTCACAGAAACGAACTAAACTGCAGCGGGTAGTCGTAGTCGTTCTTCTGTACTGGAATTAGAACAAACTCGAACCTAACTGGAGTAATTAACGTAAACTCAGTCTGAACCTGACCTAGTAATTCTTAGTGTCCGCCAACTACACTTATCAGTCTACAAAAGAGAGGCAAAACAAGTATTCTAATCTGAATCTGGGCACTTGCTGTTACGGTAAAACAAGCAAAGGCCAAACCATCCAATTCAGAGATCTATGCACACACACTAGTGTTCACTATTAATTAGAATCAGCTAGCTTCCAATCACGTGTGACTAAACTACATGACCGATGCCAGGTGATTAACTTTGTGCGGACTGCCAGGCTATGAAATCAAAACCAGCACCCCCGATGTTACTGCCGGCGGAATTAATCTGGGTACCTGGAAACCAGACCACGGCGGACGGATGAAGGAGCCAAGCAGACCAAACGACGATGACCCGGCACCGCGCACGGGAGCAGCTGCCGATGGCGGATGAGGTGGATCCCTAGTCGATGGCGCTCCCGGCGGTGGCGTCTGGTTGTGCGGGAGAGAAAATTGGTTTGGGTTTGGGCTAGGCCTAGGTCGTGGGGACTAAAGTTCCTTTTCTTTTCCCATCCAAATCCGAACTGAAAACGAAATCCGAAAATGTCTCTAATAGTCCATATTTTAACAAAACTCCAAATTTTATTTTGAACTCAGATTTGCGGAAACTTATACAAAATTTCGAAGAACTCGACGATACGACTCCAACTATGGTCTTGGATTTTCCATACAACTTATGGATCTAAAAGTCAAATTTTGGTCACTAAGGAGCTATGTCAAGATTAGTCTTCATAAATTCCGGGGTATTACATTCTCCACCAGATCAACTGAATTCGTCCTCGAATTCTCACTCACCCACGATAAAAGATGGCTAAAGTTTAAATAAATCATAGTTACTCACCAGGTGTAAATAGCTCGGGATACTTCTCTCGCATTCTTGATTCCAATTCCCATGTCGCCTCTCGCTCTGTTTGATTTGTCCAAAGAATCTTGACAAACTTGAGTGTCCGACGCCTCATTACGCGATCAGCCTCCTCCAAGATCCGTACAGGCCGAGCCTCAAATGTCAAATCTTGCTCAATCATAATTGGCTCCAACGTCATCTGCCGTTCAGGATCTCAGAAATACTTCCTCAACATGGAGATATAGAATACATTATGTACACCCTTCATTGACTCGGGTAGTTCAAGGCGGTATGCTAATTTCCCAACTCATGCCACTATCTTAAAAGGACCAATGTATCGTGGGCTGAGCTTCCCTTTGATATTAAATCTCACAACACCCTTACTAGGTGATACCCTTAGAAGCACCTCATCACCCACTTGAAATTCCATGCTTCGTCTCTTGGGATCAGCATAACTCTTTTGCCTACTCTGTGCAGCCAGCATATGTTGTCTAATCTCGGCAACTCTCTCAGTTGTTTGTTGTACCCAATCTGGTCCCAACACTGCTTTCTCACCCACGGCAGTCCAACAAAGCGGAGATCTGCACTTCCGTCCATATAGAGCCTCGTAAGGTGCCATGTGGATGCTAGCTTCATAGCTATTATTATATGAAAACTCCACCTGTGGCAAGTGGTCCTCCCAACTACCTTGCCAAGATAAAATACAACATCTCAGCATATCCTCCAAGGTCTGGATCGTACGCTCTGACTGGCCATCCGTTTGGGGGTGAAACGCCGTACTACGCCTCAACTCAGTAGCCAACGCACTTTGAAGGCTCTCCCAGAACTTGGATACAAACTTAGCATCTCTATCGGAAACAATAGTTTTTGGAACCCCATGCAACCGTACTATCTCTCTCACATATATCGGAGCCAGGTCACTCGCTGAATTTGTAGTGCAAATAGGTATAAAATGAGCGACTTTGCTGAGCCGGTCCACAACCACCCAAATAGCATCCTTCCCTCGTTGTGTACGAGGTAGGCCAACAACAAAATCCATTGCAATGTCATCCCATGGCCACTCCGGAACCGCTAGGGATTGCAACAATCCCGCTGGTCTCTTATGCTCAGCCTTGACTTGCTGACACACACTACAAGAAGCCACATATTTAGCGACATCAACCTTCATCCGTTTCCACCAATAATTTTTCTTTAAATCCTGGTACATCTTGTTTTCACCTGGATGTACTGTATATGGAGTATGGTGTGCCTCCCTCAAATTATCTTGTTTTACCTGTGAGTTTTGTGGCACACAAAGACGACCGTGAAACCGAACTGCTCCCATGGCATCCAAAGTAAAATCTCCAGTCTTCCCTTCTCGAATGCGCTTCTTAGCCTGCTGCAGTAGTCGATCTTGTTGCTGCGCTTCCAATACTCGATCTGGTATGGCTGACTCAAGAATGAGTTGTGACTCTGATTCGACAACTCCTGCATAGCAATATGAGATATCCATCCGCTGAAAATCAGCTATTAAGAAATTTATTGTGGGAGGAACTGACTTCCAACTAAGAGCATCCGCAACCACATTTCCTTTACCTGGTGTATACTGAATATTGAGATCATAATCTTTAATCAACTCCAACCATCTCCTCTGCCTTAAGTTCAAATCCTTCTGGGTGAAGATATACTTGAGACTCTTATGATCCGTAAATATGTCACACGTCGCTCCATAGAGATAATGCCTCCAAAGCTTGAGTGCAAAAACAACTGCTGCGAGTTCTAGATCATGGGTAGGATAATTTTCCTCATGCTTCCTCAACTGCCTAGATGCGTAGGCAATAACCTTACCATTCTTTATGAGCACACAGCCAAGCCCGACACGAGAAGCATCAGAGTATACTGTGAAACGCTCTCCAAACTCTGGAAGTGTGAGAATAGGAGCTGACACCAATCTATCCTTCAACAAGCAAAAACTACGCTCACACTCCTGGGTCAATTGAAACTTTACCCCTTTATGTGTAAGCATGGTCATGGGCTTGGCAATAATGGAGAAATCCATCACAAAATGCCAGTAATAGCCAGCCATTCCCAAGAAACTTCTCACCTCCTTTACAGTAGATGGTCGTTCCCACTCAACGACAGTGGAAACCTTGTTGGGGTCAACGCAAATACCTTCGCGATTGATAACATGGCCCAAAAAGGCGACTTCCGCAAGCCAAAACTCACATTTCTTCAACTTAGCATAGAACTTGTTCTTCCTCAATGTCTCAAGTACCATGCTCAAATGACGCTCATGCTCTTCCTCCGTTTTGGAGAAAATGAGAATGTCGTCGATAAATACCACCACAAAATCATCATACTTATAAAACATGCTATTCATTGCCTCCATGAAATAAGCCGGTGCATTAGTTAGACCAAAAGACATAACCTTAAACTCATAATGCCCATACTTTGTAGAGAACGCTGTCTTCTCAATATCCTCTTCGCGCACTCTTATTTGGTTATAGCCCGACTGCAGATCAATTTTTGAAAATACCTTTGCTCCCTTCAATTGATCAAATAAGTCCTCAATGCGAGGCATCGGATATTTGTTCTTGATAGTAACCGCATTAAGAGCACGGTAATCAATACACATCCGCAAACTCAAATCTTTCTTCTCGGTAAACAAGACAGGAGCTCCCCATGATGACACACTACGTCGAATCAAACCCTTGGACAGTAGGTTATCAATTTGCTTCTTCAGCTCATCTTGGAAAGGACGAGCTAAACGATACGGAGCGATTGAAATTGGGCGGGCACCAGGAATAAGGTCAATACGAAATACCACGTCACGCTCCGGTGGCATACTTGGTAACTCCGCAGGAAAAACATCAGGATAATTTTTAACCACACGAATGGCCTCAGTTTTCAGCTCTTTACTTGGCTTCGCTAGCAAAGCCCAAAGAAATCCGGTCTTCACTAGCCGCTGACCCAGAAATAGGCTAGTCAACAATGATAGCGAACGTTGAGGTGCATTGCACTGAAAGATTAATTGTTTACCGGATGGAGCCTCCAAGGTGATGGTCTTCCAGAAACAAGATATAATGGCCTGATAACGGTGCAGCCAATCCATACCAAGGATAACATCAAACGATGGTAGTGGAATTACCATCAAGTTTGCCTCGAAATCTTCATCGCCTATGGAGATAACACAACCCGGACATGCTACAGAACTGGTGATCAAACCTCCAGGGGAACTAACTCGGACAGATTGGGAAATCTCTTGGCTATAAAGGCTATGTTTCTTTACAAAATCAAGTGACACGAACGAGTAGGTAGCACCAGAATCAAAGAGAATTAACGCATCATGTGAATCAACTGGAAGTATACCTGTAACGACATCAGGGCGACCCAGAGAGGACATAGTAGGCATGGCATAGATCCCAGGTTGTGTTGAAGAAGAAATCCCAGGAGCCTGATGTGGTGGTAGCGGAGCAGTAGGTGGTGCAGGTAACTGAAGCGGGGCGTGTGATGTAGGAAGAGGAGTCGCTGCCCAGTAGTAACCTGGCGGCGGAGCTGGGAACGACTGGGACTGAAAGTGCTGAGCTGGATACGCCTGAGGTGGTGGCTGAAACTGCTGAGAAGATGCCATCATATGTACTGAACCATGGGAAGATCTGACTGTGGATATTGAACCACGAGAGGATTCATCTACCGAAGACCCTACTTTGGAAGATGTGGCCACCTCGCACTTGATAATAGAGTTCGGGTTCTCCTTGCAGACTCTACTCATGTGTCCACGCTTGCCACATTGATGACAAGACCCTGAAAAGTCGCACTCGGATGCGGGATGACCCTCGCCGCACTTGAAACAAAGCATGCCCTGCCCTGGAACAGGTCGGAGGAATGTAGGTGCAGTAGAGCACGACCCTGGAGTAGAGTGAACCCCTGTCTGCCTTGGCTTGATCGACTGTTGAGAGTGATGTCCTGACTTGAACTTCTTGAAGTCTGATCGCTGATTAGACCCACTTCCATCTTGGTAGGTCCTCTTGTGCCCAGAACCACCATTACTGGTACCAGCAGTACGAGCTGTCTCTGCCTCCGTGAGCTGATATTGTAACTCCAACCCCCTAGCCTGCTCAACCACGGAGAAATAGTCGAGTGGCTGGTTCACTCCCATGACATGTCGGTACCGTGAATTAAGCCCTTCAAAGAACCTCCTAGCTTTCTCAGGCTCATTCTGGTTAATGTGGTCCACAAAGTGAACAATCTTACTAAATTCAGCATCATACTCATCCACCGTCTTGTTCCCTTGCTTGATGTTCCTTAGGGCCACATCCATCTTCTCCCTGAATGAAGATGGGTAGTACTTAGCAGTGAATTGGTTAACAAAAACATCCCACGTCGGTGGTCCATGTGCCGGTGTCCAAGCTGCACGAACTCCTTCCCACCAAACATCAGCGAGACCTTTAGTTGAAAAGCCACATAAACAACCTTGTCTTCTAGCGTCATCACCGAAGCACCCATGTATCTCTCCATGTTGTGGAGCCAGCTTGAAGCATCCATTGGTGTCCCTGATCCATCAAACTTTTCCAATTTCATATCCAACCATTTGGTGATAGTCATGTTTGAAGCACGACGTCCATCACTATTGCTAGAACGGCTAGCATCCTCGTCTTCATTATGACTCTGCTCAACCTCTGGATCTGACTCCTCTGCTCGACCGTTGCGACCAGCACGGCCGTTGTGGCCAGCACGACCACGAGCACGACCTCTACGTCTCGGCGGCATAACTATACAACACACAACCAATAATCAGCAACCATAACACATAACATCAATTCATCTCCATCCTTACTCAAAGGATTAGCTAAAGAAGCAACATAAAAAAAATCAGCAGAAACGTAAATGAGATACATGACCCAAGACCCCATCCTACAGTGCACACATGTGTCAAAATTTTATTGGTTGTTCCTAAGTCAAGTTTTAGTTATTTAAGCAACCTATAAGACAAAGTATCCAAAATAACTAGTTGTTTATCCTATAGAGATTTCAAAGAAGATTAAGTTTCTTTTTCTTCCTACTCCAGAGATCTAAAACCAATAGCTCTGATACCAACTGTAACACCCCAGGTTCCTACAACCCGACAATGCTACCCCACTCCCCAAAAATATTTACACACATATCGACCAACTAATTTTTTTGGCAGCATCTCCTTTGTTTTTAAGGACATCCACGACAGGCAATTCACAATAAAATATATCCACTATTGATAAAAGTACATATGCATCCACGCAGATCATATAATGCAAGACTTCATGACACAAGGTTTAAAGATTTAAATCTAGAGCAGCCAAGGCTCACAAAACGTGCATAGGACTCCTGGAAACATGATAATGTACTAATAACCAACGATCAACTATGTAATGTGATTTTCTATGGCATGTAGTGTAGACGTGTGCGTCGAAGTGGTAGTGAACTACTCCCTCCCATGCATGATATTATGCTGAGTACCTGAAAACCAAATAAAACAGAGGAAAGCAAGAGTGAGTAAAAATATACTCAGCAAAGTACTATGTAGAGCCTAAACAGCAAGACACAGAATCCAATTACTCATTCCGAAGGAAAACCAGAAACACTTTTGCACAGCTTATACTTTACGGTTGGAGCATTCCGGAATATTCACTGTTAACTTCCTCACCGACCTTGCGGAATAGTTAATCACGTGAATTATCACCGACCTAGCTCAAGCTCACCGGAGTAGTTACACAATAACTTAACTCACCGACCCTCGCGGAATAGTTACCTGTAACTTTATCACCGCCCTGGCTTAAAATAAAATTGACGAATACTTCACAAGGCAAAAACAGCCAATGCAACAACTCACTGACAGCAAAACCAAAGACAGTCATAACACCAAGGGCTCAAACATGCACTTGCCTTAGGATGGATGATCAAGCCGTAGAACCACTCCCGGCACCCAGACCTCCAAATCCTGTAGGTAAAACGGTCTTAGGAATTGTTCTCACAGAAACGAACTAAACTGTAGCGGGTAGTCGTAGTCGTTCTTCTGTACTGGAATTAGAACAAACTCGAACCTAACTGGAGTAATTAACGTAAACTCAGTCTGAACCTGACCTAGTAATTCTTAGTGTCCGCCAAGTACACTTATCAGTCTACAAAAGAGAGGCAAAACAAGTATTCTAATCTGAATCTGGGCACTTGCTGTTACGGTAAAACAAGCAAAGGCCAAACCATCCAATTCAGAGATCTATGCACACACACTAGTGTTCACTATTAATTAGAATCAGCTAGCTTCCAATCACGTGTGACTAAACTACATGACCGATGCCAGGTGATTAACTTTGTGCGGACTGCCAGGCTATGAAATCAAAACCAGCACCCCGATGTTACTGCAGGCGGAATTAATCTGGGTACCTGGAAACCAGACCACGGCGGACGGATGAAGGAGCCAAGCAGACCAAACGACGATGACCCGGCACCGCGCACGGGAGCAGCTGCCGATGGCGGACGAGGTAGATCCCTAGTCGATGGCGCTCCCGGCGGTGGCGTCTGGTTGTGCGGGAGAGAAAATTGGTTTGGGTTTGGGCTAGGCCTAGGTCGTGGGGACTAAAGTTCCTTTTCTTTTCCCATCCAAATCCGAACTGAAAACGAAATCCGAAAATGTCTCTAATAGTCCATATTTTAACAAAACTCCAAATTTTATTTTGAACTCAGATTTGCGGAAACTTATACAAAATTTCGAAGAACTCGACGATACGACTCCAACTATGGTCTTGGATTTTCCATACAACTTATGGATCTAAAAGTCAAATTTTGGTCAACTATAAGGAGCTATGTCAAGATTAGTCTTTATAAATTCCGGGGTATTACATTCTCCACCAGATCAACTGAATTTGTCCTCGAATTCTCACTCACCCACAACAAGTTGCAACAATGTCATAAGCACTAATAGAAGATACTAGGCACTATGCCCTAACAATCTCATAGCAAATTACATGAATGATCTCATCCAATCCCTATCATCCCCTTCGCCTACAGCGGGAATTACTCACACATGGATGGGGGAGTCATGGATGGTTGATGGAGAGACGTCGGTGATGATGATGAAGATCTCCTCCAAATCCCCGTCCCGGCAGGGTGCCAGAATGGAGTTTCTGGTTCCGAATCGCGGTTTCTGATGGCGGCGGCGTAGCGGAAGTCTATCTGGGAAAAACGCCGAACCCCCGATGTTTTTAGGTCAGAGGGTATATATAGGCGGAAGGAGGGGTCGAGGCGACGGCCGAGGCGGCCTCACCACAGGTGGGCGCGGCCAGGCCTGGGCCGCGCCCCCTGGTGGTGAGCCCAGGCCGCTGCCCCCCTTCGTCTCTCCTTTTGGCTCCGTGGGTCTTCTGGCAAAATAGAATTTTTGCAATATTTTCCGGGATTTTTCCTGAAAGTCGGATTTCTGCACAAAAACGAGACACCAGAGCAATTCTGCTGAAAACAGCGTTAGTCCGTGTTAGTTGTATTCAAAACACACAAATTAGAGGAGAAACAATAGCAAAAGTGTTCAGGAAAGTAGATACGTTTTGGACGTATCACTCCCCACTTTTCCTTTCTCAAACCATGGCTAACCGATTCCATCGGGTGCCCACCAACTTTCACATACCACGGAGGAGTGCCTTTTTTCTTTCTTTTTTTGTTATAATGGTCTGACCAGCTCCCTTGCAAAATTAGTGACGAGCAGATGAAGCATGCAAGTCGAGGGGTACTCAATTTAGTATGGAAGATAACAAACTCAACCACTATGTCCTCATGAGCTAAAAATAGTGTCACAAAATGAGAAGTATTTGAAGGTTTTTGAAAGGTAGCACATGAAAATTTACTTGGAATGGCTTGAAATACCATGCATAGGAACTTATAGTGTACTCTTTGGAAGTAACTTGGTTTTTGGGAATTGGATGCACGAGAAGTATTCCCTCTCAGTACAGGTTTTTGGCTAGCAAGGTTGGGTAGCAAGCATAAGAATTGAATGAAATAAACAAACATACATGTGATAGAAAACAATCATGCAAACTTCCTTGAAAGTACAAATGATCTTAACTTGAGAATACTAATGCTTATGAGCCAATCATGAAGGAAAGCTGAAATGATGTATCTACATGTATTTCCCTCTTTTCTACTCAAGCCTCAAAGTATTGTTGCTACTGACCATTGCTAAGTTTGCCAAAACCAACTAGATTTACTCATGCTCCCAAAGTGATACCAATACTAATCAACAAGACTAATCATATAAGAAAAATTGCAAACTAAAATAAAGTGTGTAGAAAGTAAATGATAAGACTTCTCATTAATATTTCATAACCACAACTCACACCAAGGGATACATAGATAACCAACTAAAGGAGAGATACTTCCTGTAACGCCCCAACCTTTGGATTAAGGTGGAACATCTGTGTTAAGTGCTATTCCCTGGATCATGATAGCACCACAGAACAAAATGAAATATTCATTGCATAGTATCAAGATTACAACGCGGATCCAGATACAAAGTATTCAACTCTTACAGATACACAGCGGGACAAAACAAGGTGGCAAGGAGCCTCCATCTTCATCACGTGCCACAGGCAGCCATGTTGGAATGTAAGCTCGAGATCCTAATCCTGGTTCCTTACTCGAAATAAAACCTGCACGTTGAATATGCAGCCCCAAAGGGGTCAGTACGATGATGTACTGGCAAATGACACATATTGGTGGATGTTGTGAGGAGTCTATCTACATGAGTATTTGGCTAGTGGATCTTATAGGCTGATTTGCATAAAGCCAGTTTTATCCTATGGTTCTCTCACAAAGCCTTCTTTCAAAGTTTTATATTTTCAAGGGTCGAAATAACCCCCAACTACCACATACTAGCTAGGTATGTAGCACTGGGCGATATTCAACAAAGTCGGAACCTCAGGCACCACCACCCCTCGGAGTGTATGGTCCTTAGTTCCTACCTAGGGGTTTCTACACAGATTTTAGTTATTCAGAAACGGTGATGAGATTCTTCCGTACATTCCATGTCTAGAGACTTAATTGTCCATAACCGAGGACACGGCTAATCGATTAGTTTAAACACCTTGCAAGGGTTGTGCACTTTCACCTTACGATTCATTTTATGCCCATACATAAAATGAAACGAGACCTTTTAGAAGGAGAGGGCAACTAACTTGGCAAGCTTCGTCCCCAACCTACAATTCAACTACCACCACTTCTTGCCGACAAGTTGTACTCCCACATCTAATCAGTCAAGACAGAGCCCATAATGTCATAAGGCTGCACTGGAAGCACTCTAAGCATGGAAGACATAGCCATCTCTTTATTCCTGGGTGGCAAACCACAAGTGAACGCCCGGGCAGCAACTACACAATGGGTAGCCCCAGGTCTTGCCCAGGCAACAACTACACAATGTGCAGCCCCAGGTCGCCACTCAACATCGCCTCCATCATCAAACCAATCCACCCAGGTGTTTCATTTTAGTTGAAGTTCTTAATTTGTTCACAAAACACTTTTTGCAAGTGATCAAAGCATGGCATCAATATTTTTCAAAGTATTTAGCATCCTAACAGGTGGGGTTTGAAGGATTGCTACACACTACTAGGATCTAAGCATTTGATAAAACAGTTGAACATTTCACCTATCATGCATACTACTGATACAACACTAATGCAGTAGTAAAATTAGGTAGGGAATATGGGTGTCACTTGCCTTTTGAATAACACGACTTTTCTCTTCCCTCAACTAAGCGCGTAGTCCTCCGCACAAACTATAGTACAGAAGGAATATAACATAAACACTCCAAACAAATACAAACCAACAATTTAAGCAATCGAAAGGTATTCGTTTAACCATTTAGCTTTATTGAGATGTTGTGATTTGAAGGATATGGTAAAAGATCATGATTTATGAGATATGAACTTGAGAGCTTAGTTGGGAAGGATCAGTATGATTTGAGAGGGAAATGGTCTAGGCAACTTTAAGAATGCTTGAACTACTCAAATGGCACATTTGCAAGTTGAATAGTTCAACACATGTGAACAAAACTAAGTAGGCATTGGATTGGGTATGAATGGTTGATATTTGAGGACATGGCTCAAATGGTTCGTTGATCAACATGGTGTATAACACATACTATGGTATGGGTTATAACAGCTCCACATTAATATGATCTAGGTTTGGGATGAAATCATAATCTACTCAAGTAGCACAATTGTAGTTTGAATATATATGAATTAGACAAAGTATAATGAGTGAGATCTTTATGCTTTATCAAAGCATATTGAATCTTGTATTATCTCATGTGGGTAAATCACATAAGAGACCAAATAGTGCAATAGCAATACTATTGAATAAGTGTGACAACAATTATTCTTAAATAGTATGTATTACACTTAAGCTTAGGATAGGACTCTTATAACTTTGAAGTACTCAATTAACTCAAATGCAATTGAATAGTTCAATGCAAGGCTAAGATTGGGTAGACATGAATAAATGGCTATAGGTAAAGGATATGTATAGATGATAATTGAAAACATGGCTTATGGTTCCAAATGAGTAAATGGGATTGGGTCAAGTACTATGATGTTAATTTGATCAATACCATAGTAGTAAAGGTAGAAACTAAGATTGAAAGTATCCCACTTTACTCAAATAGCACAATTGTAACTTGAATAAGTGGGTAATAAGCAAGATAGGTCTAAGTAAATATGATCCTGAACAAGAGGTTGTTTAGATAACAGTGGTGACTAGGTATGAGTATAGGATTCACTAAAGTAGAAGGGAACATTGCTAAAAGAATTAGTTTTATCCCCATAGAAGAAATTACTCAAATCCTCATATTTAGATTCGAATAATTGTGAAGTGGCTCAAGAAAAATAAGATGTGACACTACTGGATAGCTTGCAGTAATACCAAGTCACTGCAAGTGGAAGCATCCTAAAATCAGATATAGAATTCAAACTATGATCAAATTAGTGATCTGGATAGATTTGAATGCACAAAGTGTGTGCACGTATGGACTTTGGATTTTCTTGATTTTGGGATGTTCTACAAGATCATAGGAATTCAGAGACTACACATTTATAATTTTTGGACACTTGGTTCAAAAGATATGAATTAAACAAACTAACAGGAGGTTCAGTCCCAATTTGAAAATAGTTTCAAATTGAACCCATGAAATATAAGATTTTATGATACTGATGGATTCTAGATGTTCTAAGGATTCCAACGGTATAACATTTGCAATTTTTGGACCTAGGGATCAAAAGATATGATTTTCTGAAGATTTGGATCAATTCTGATTTCAAATTCTAAATCGAATTTCTGTTTAAACCAGAAGCCGACACGCGGCGCGATCTGATTGGCTCATACCGGTTCGGTCGGATTGGTGATGCTAGTCGTTGGATTTAAACGTATCTGAGCGGTCTAGATCTGGTACCCTTTCGATTTTTAAGTGATCTGATCTCATGCGTTCATTTCAGATCCGATGGCTAGGGCTTAAGAGAAAAGAGGCTCACCGTGGAGCTAGGGTTCCGTCGTCGTCGGCGAGGTGCGGTACTGGAAACGGACGTTGGCGTGGTTCCGATGATCGGCGGCGGTAGTGGAGTATCGTACGACGTGTAGTAGAGTGTGGTGAGCTCGTGCGTTTGATCGGTGTCGTCGAATTCCTCCTGTGGTGATGCCGAGTGGCGGCTGGAGTCTACGGCGACTTCAGGGGTCTGCGGCGTACTCGTTGCGCTGCAATTTAGAGCCAGAGAACGGAGTTAGCAGGTGCGCGGAGGAGAGGGGAGTGAGTGGAGCAGAGAGGGAGCGGCTATTGCTGCCCGACTTCACCGGAATTGGGAGCTCCGAGCTCCAGTACTGGCGGATATCGGCGAGGAATTTCTGTAGCCTGGCGGCCCGATTCGAGGAGAGGAAGGGAGAGAAGAGAGAGGAGCACGCGGGGTACTTATAGGCGTGGTCTTGATGGCCATTACTCGCGAGAAATCAACGGGGGGGGTTACTCCGGTGACCGTTTCCAGAAACGGAGAGAGAGGGAGAAGATTGCGGGGAGGAAGAAGATGACAGGCGGGACCCACTGTCAGTGAGAGAGGGGCGAGAAGATGGTACCGGTTCGGGGCGGGGTGTTGCTGGGCCGTGGGCTCGTTCTGGCCGTGGGCTGGAAAGGTTCCCGGGGTCCATTTTCATATTTTTCTCTTCTTTGCTTCTTTTCTTTTTTTTTCATTTCTTTCATAGATTTTGCAAAAAAATGCTCCAAATCAATTCAAACCACTTTCAGAAACTTCACAAGATTCACAGCAAGGTTTTATACCAATAGGAAACAAGTTTTCAGAACCAAAACAAGATTTTTAATAGAAATATAGATTGAGCTTAATGGTTTTGCTTGCATAGAGCTAAATAGGATTTGGAAATAAATCTTTTGAAAATAAGAAATAATCCTTTATAAAATAATGTTTGAAATTATCTTTCAAACTTAGTTCTTGAAATACAATCTTTACTAAATAAAACACCCTTGGGATTCACTCCTTTGCAAGCAAGCTTGTATAGGTTTGAATAAGGGATGGAAAAATAGTATTTTATTAATTGATCTTTTCTCAAAAGGTTCTTCAAGAATATAGTAGAAGGTTTAAAATATTTTTCTAATAAAACTTTCAATTAGACTCAAAAGTTTTAAATCCCTGTGAAATTCCAATCATCTCAAGCAAAACAAAAGCAAAAAAATTCCCCAAAATTTGATAAAATCTTGGGATGTTACACTTCCACACTGCAAACTGTTCTATATGATAACTTCTCTATTCATGATATGACTCTACTTGAAAACTAAATGGGTAAAAGATAATGACGTGATACCGCGGCACTCCCCCAAGCTTGGAACAAACCAAGGGGATGCCAATACCAATGACGAATTACTCCTTCGGTGGTGGTGAGTCTTTATCATCATCAGACTTCCAAGGCAGAGGTTCCCCATCAAGAAAAGATGACTTGGTCTCCAATATCCTGAAACTAGCAGCAGCACTCATTTGTTTAAACCTAGCATCATACTCACAGTTTTGATTTTGCAAGTCGTAGAGTTGTGCTTGTAATTTGTTGGTGGTCTCATGGAGTGACAAGATGTCATCCCAGAGCTCTGCAGTCTCCTTCTTGTGCTTGGCGATGAGTTCTTGATTTATCCTATGGATGATGTCCACCTCGCGTTCCGCCATCTTCTTGTATCTAAAGACTTCTTGCTCCAGCTCTTCCATCCTAGCTTCAAGACTTCCTTCTCCTTTAGGGCCTCGAACATCTTCTATCTGCACCTTCCCATCCTTGAGCGATAACTCCTTCGGATGCATCTTCAGCTCCCTCATGTACGGATTAATGACATCGCAAGAGAGTTCTCCTTGGATGAACCAGAAGAAGACATGGTGGTTCTAAACTGAGAACAACTCCTGACAGAAACAGATCAAAACAAAGACACGACGAGAACACGATATACAGACCTCGGGCAATCCGGGGGGTTATATAGGCGAAAGTTAAACAACGAAACGATGGCACAGGAGGAAATCGGGATGAAAACAAGCTCCGAGGCGAACACACCACAGGGTGGCGCAGCCAGTAGGGGGCCCGTGCCACGAGGTGGTGTGGAGCCTCCGGGCTCCGTTTCCAACTCGTTTTCGTCTCATGATTTTTCATATTTAATAAAAACAACAGAAGTATGAGCAGAAAAGTTTAACGCGAACCTTTTCTGACTAGAACTGTTACCTATTCGAAAATGTACTCTGCAGTTTCCTGCATATGTTCTTTGATGAATTCTTCCAGAGTCACCACTTGAATAATATCGATATCTTCATTATAAGAATCTCCAGAAATATAATGCTTGAGACTTTGCCCATTCACCACTTGCGTAGTATTATCTTTAAGAGAAGCATTTTTTATTGCACCTGAACGATACACCTCTTCAATAATAAAGGGTCCTTCCCATTTCGAGAGTAATTTTCCTGCAAAAAATATGAGACGAGACCTATACAATAGAACTTTCTCACCAACACAAAATTCTCTCTTAAGAATTCTCCTATCATGCCATTGCTTGACTTTCTCTTTAAAAAGTCTGGCATTCTCATAAGCTTCACTCCTCCACTCATCTAAGGAACTCAAATGAAGCAACCTTTTCTTACCGGCAAGTTTAAAATCCCTATTAAGCTCTTTCACTGCCCAAAAAGCTTTGTGTTCTAATTCTAAAGGCAAGTGACACACTTTTCCGTAAACCATTTTGTAAGGAGACATGCCCATGGGGTTCTTATAAGCAGTTCTATAAGCCCATAAAGCATCATTCAACTTGCTAGCCCGGTTTTTCCTAGATCTATTAACAGTCTTCTACAAGATAGACTTGATCTCTCTATTCGATAGCTCTACTTGCCCACTAGTTTGGGGATGATAAGCAGAAGCAATTCTATGATTAACGTCATATCTAGCAAGAGTCTTCCTAAAACCGCCATGAATAAAATGAGAACCTCCATCAATCATAAGATATCTAGGCACACCAAACCTAGGAAAAATAACATCCTTAAGCATCTTTAATGAGGTCTCACCATCGACACTCTTTGTAGGTATAGCTTCTACCCACTTAGTAACATAATCAACAACAACAAGTATATGAGTATAACCTTCTAAAGGAGGAAAAGGACCCATAAAGTCAAATCCCCAACAATCAAATGGTTCGATAATAAGAGAATAATTCATAGGCATTTCATTGCATCTAGAAATATTGCCAACTCTTTGGCATTCATCACAAGATAAAATAAACTTTCTAGCATCTTTAAAAAGGGTAGGCCAATAAAAACCTGATTGTAGAACCTTTTGTGCAGTTCTATCTCCAGCATGATGTCCTCCATAATCACTACCATGACATTTCCTCAATATCTCTTGATGTTCATATTCTGGAATACATCTTCGCATAATACCATCCACTCCTTCTTTATATAAGTGTGGGTCATCCCAAAAATAATGCCTCAAATCATAAAAGAATTTCCTTCTTTGCTGAGTGCTACCGGTTGATGGCGTGTGGTTAACGTGGGAGCAGACTGTCCTTGTGCGTGGTGAATAACCAGCCCGTTGGGAACCCCAAGAGGAAGGTATGATGAGTATAGCAGCTAGTTTTCCCTCAGTTAAGAAACCAAGGTTTAATGTCGATCAGGAGAGGAGAGACAATGACGACTGAAGGTGATGCAGAACCTGCACACACACAACCAAGTACTTTGTTCCCAACTTGCGATGAGGTTGTCAATCTCACCGGTTTACTTGAAACAAAGGTTATGAGCGTATCGAGTGGAAAACAATATAGTATGCGAGTAAAGTAAACAGTGCGAGTAAAGTAAATAGGTGATAGCAATATGATGGAAATAGGACCGGGATCCACAGTTCACTAGTGGTGTCTCTCCATAGATAAAATAACACATGTTGAGTAAACAAATTACAGTTGGGCAATTGATAGAATAAAGATAAACGTGATATGTCAAGAAGATCACTATGAGATTTACTCTGGGCATTACAACAAAATACATAGACCGCCATCCAACTGCATCTATGACTAATAATCCACTCCCGGGGATATTAATCCGAACACCCTAGAAGTATTAAGTTGCGAACAACAGATAATTGCATTAAGCAAAGTGTGTAATGTAAACAAAGCATATGCCCTTGAGCATATGATTGTTGTTTTCTCCCTAGTAGCAACAGCACATCTACCACCTTAGAGGTTCCTGTCACTCCCCCAGGTGAAATAGAGGCATGAACCCACTATCGAGCATAAATACCCCCTCTTGGAGTCACTAGCAACTACTCGGCCAAGATAGCTACTAACAACGGAGAGCATGCAAGATCATAAACAACATAGAGATAACAAAAGATATAATTCAGTACAGCAACTTAATCATAAACACCAATATTCATCGGATCCCAACAAACCAAACATGTAGAATTACATAACGGTGATCTCAATCATGTATGGCAGCTCATGAGATCTAGACATGAAGCACATGGTGGAGAAGACAACCATCTAGATACTGCTATGGACCCATAGTCCAAGGTAGACTATTCACTCATCGCTCCGGAGGCAAGCATAGCGATGAAGAAGACCTCCGGTGGCGATTCCCCTCTCCGGCAGGGTGCCGGGAAGAGCTTCTGGACCCTCCCGATCTTCGGGTCGATGGTGGCGGCGGATCGCGATGTGTTCTGGAAAACTGATCGGGTACTTAGGTTTTTTCCGTCGGGGGGTCTTTATAGGCGAAGGGGCGTCGTCAGAGGGGGAGCCAGGCGCCCTCACGCGGGGCCCATGCGGCCAGGGGCCTGGCCGCGCCGCCCCTGCGTGTGGGGTCCTGGTGGCCCCCCTCCGACTCTTCTTCGGATCTCTGGAAGCTTCCGGGAAAAATAAGACTTCAGGAACTTGTTTCGTCCAATTCCGAGAATATTTCCTGTGTATCACTCTGAAACACAAAAACAGCAGAAAACAGGGAACTGGCACTGTGGCAACTCGTTAATAGGTTAGTTCCGGAAAATGCATAAAAGTGCCACTAAGTGTAACGAAACAATAGGCAAATGGTGTAAAAACAAGCATGGAGCATCAAAAATTATAGATACGTTGGAGACGTATCAAGCATCCCCAAGCTTAACTCCTGCCCGTCCTCGAGTAGGTAAGTGATAACAAAGAATATTTTTTGAGGTGACATGCACCTACACAAACTTGATCATATATGTAAGCATTGGTGAGCTGGGATCATAAGAACTTAAAACATGGGCATGAAGATATAATCATGACAATAAGAACTTAGCAGCCATGTTGTAAACATGCAAATGAACACAAACAAAAGATCATGAAAATGAAACAATGAAAGTCAAACGTGTGTTCAAATCATAAGGAAAAACATACAAATAGTTTTCAGCTTGTCCTTCAAAGAGAGCAAAACATAAATGCATAGGACACCTTTAAGTTTAAGAGGGCGACTAGATACAAATAATTTAAGAACAAGTGAAACCAACAATATGAATCAATCAATGAACTTTGGGACAATGCATATCACACTAAGAATGACAACTATGCTCTCTTAATGGTGCATAAAGAAAGAAGGTGGTGACTCAACATAAAAGTAAAAGAAAGGCCCTTCGTAGAGGGAAGCAGTGATTGCAAGTTTTATAACCTTCAAAAATTATGGTACTTACCGGCTTTGAGCTCTCATTGCCCCCATCATAAGCATCTTGAATGGTTAAAGTTAATGCGAGAACAATTATGATGCATATGCTTGACAAATCATAAGTTGAAAACCTCGTGCCCCGTGAATACGAGTACCCAAACCCCATGCTACTTTACTTAGAGTCCCAAGCAAGGCTCTTGTCATTGTAAGTATATACATATCATTGAGAACCGCCAATGGGGTACCTCCGTGCCCGATGACATGGAACAAGCCCACACCAAAATGACAGGACAAGCAGACAATGAACACCTCGACATCTCTTTTATTTGCCTTTTGTTTAGCTTTTTATTGTGAGATGCGTCGTCGAATGTTCACCATGGGTATGCTGCAAATTTCCACCATGAATTATGCATGGCTTAGATTGGCGGCCCGGCGTTTCCCTAACACATATACAAACTCCATGATCCCCACAAGATTCCCAATTCATTTCACACCGTGGGCATCCATAAACAAAAGATCACGATATCAACTCAAATAAGAAGTGCAATGTTGAAAGCTTGCCCCATGACAGCATGGCTGGGCTAGAATCCAACTTACAACTTGCAAGCATAACAACTCAACATAAGAGACCACAATGTCAAATTTTTAAGAACAGGAAAAAGTAAAGTGTGCCTTCCGGTTCGTGAGAGCTTTACTGACCGAATTTCGCATAACACTGGTAAGAGTTTAATTTGAAGAGAAAATAAAAGCAAGTCAAATTTACTTGGAATAGCAAATTGCTAGTAGGTATGTATGGTGGACACTTTGGAAAACTTTGGCTTTTAGGAGTTGGATGCACGAGTAGAGCTCATACTCAGTACAAGGCGAGGGCTAGCAAAAGACTGGAAGCGACCAACTAAGAGAGCAATAATGGCCATAATCATGCAAAGCGACAAAGCGACATTAAAAGAAGCATAAGATGGCATCAAAAGTCAAAAACTAAATGATCATGAAGGCTATTGGCGACTTTGTAAAAGTATAACATGTGTGAGCATGCGCCAAGTCAACCCAAATAAAGCATCAAGGTGAAAACCAAAATAATGCTTCCATACAATAAAAACAACGCATGATTTTTTCAAAGGCTCATTAAGCAATCTCAGTTATTTGAGACAAGTCATGCTACAGCAAAACCACTAAGCATACTATCAAAAAGACATCAAGCATGACATGAAAAATCCTAAGCCGCAGTCTACACAAGCTCCTTCTTGTACCACTATTTTGCACAAAGCTTTTTCTCTTTTCCAACACCATTTGAAATTTTTATAAACACCTCTTTTGATGAAAACCAATAAAGATCAGAGGCAAAGATACACCTTGATGAAAAGATATGACAAGGTCTGAATGCAAATCAAGGCGAAAACGAAAACCAAAAGCAGTAGCAGAAAAAGAAGAACGCTCGATTTTTAATAAGAGTGAAAACTAGAGCGTTCTTTGCAAATGAAAACGAGTACATCTCCTCCAAAGGAAATTTGTTAGGGTCCAACCATTTATTGCAGCAAACAAACAAACTAAACCAACTAAGAAAACTAAAACAACTGACGCTCCAAGAAAAACACATAGTGCATGAAGCAATAAAAATATAGTGTTTTGAAAGGTGACCTGATTTTTGCCGATGAAGAAGGGGTGTCTCGGGGGCATCCCCAAGCTTTGACGCTTGTAATTCTTGGATATTTCTTGGGGTGATGCATGGGCATCCCCAAGCTTGAGCTTTTGTCCATTCTTCAACTCATCTCATCATTCTCCAATCCCTACACTTGAAAACTTCCTTCATACAAAACTAAACACAATTCTATTAGCAACATTAGTGTAAGCATAACATATAATCAATCCTCTATTTGCTTCAGGTTTCAACTCAAAACCACCACATATATAGTAAATACTACTTTAGCAACCTCCCCAAAAGTTCCGTGATCAAAAGAACTCAAAAGAAAACGATAAAGTGGCAAACACAAATATTGGCAGAAATCTGTCAAAACTGAACAGCTGACAAAGGTCGAATTTTTGAGGGATTTTCTGTTGCTCAAATCAAAACGTGTTCAACTAACAAAAGTTTGTATATAACCTGGGGCATATGCACAAAACATCTCAGGTCCAAAAGATAT
Organism: Dactylis glomerata; assembly: GCA_007115705.1. Lineage (NCBI taxonomy): Eukaryota > Viridiplantae > Streptophyta > Magnoliopsida > Poales > Poaceae > Dactylis > Dactylis glomerata. The sequence goes on from QXEO01000184.1 coordinate 3,053,539, forward strand.
ACATAGAATTTTCACGAATTTTTACGGTGCAGCACCGAAAACAGTTTCAGGACAGCAACATCCCCAAATCTTTACCTCACTCAAATTAGAGGCTTCTCTTGGCACAAAAACGAAATAAACAAGATAAGGAGCGGTCATTACAGTAGTAATGACTTCCAAGACTCAAATAAAAGAAAAAGTACTGAAAAGAAAACATTGGGTTATCTCCCAAGAGTGCTTTTCTTTAACGCCTTTGAGCTAGGCGCGGAAAATTGCGAATCAAGTAACATCAAGAGATGAAGCATCAAGCTCATAATTTGCTCTAAGAATAGAGTCAAAAAGTAATTTCTTTCTTTTCCTAGGGAAGTGTTCCATACCTTTATTTAGTGGGAATTGATATTTGATGGTGCCTTCTCTCATATCAATGATGGCACCTACAGTTCGAAGAAAAGGTCTTCCCAAAATAATAGGACATGAAGCATGGCATTCAACGTCCATAACAAGAAAATCAAAGGGAACAAGGTTATTGTTAACCACAATAAGAACATCATTAATTCTTCCCAAAGGTTTCTTCTTAGCAACATCAGCAATAGGAACATCAAAATAACATTTTTCAAGCGGTGGTAAATCAAGCATGTCATAAATCTTTCTAGGCATAATAGAAATACTAGCACCTAGATCACATAAAGCATGGCAATCATAACCATTAAAATGCATATCAATGATGGGTTCCCATCCATCTTCTAACTTCTTGGGAACAGAGGCTTTTTGCTTCAACTTTTCATCCCTAATTTTTATGAGAGCATTGGTAATATGCTTAGTAAAAGCAATATTTAAAGAACTAGCATTGGGAGTCAAAGCAAGCTTTTGCAAGAACAAAATTACTTCAGATATATTGCAGCCATCAACATCAAAATCATTAAAAGAAGTAGAGCTATCATCTCCCACACTCCGAAAAATTTCAGCACTCTTTTGAGAAAAAGTTTTGGCAGTTTTAGGCTTTTTAACACAAGGAGTGGGAGTTTTCTCTACACCTATCAAAGTAAGAGGATTGCTAGCAGTAGGAGCAACATCATTAGAGGTAGTAATGGTATATACCTTCATCTCTCTAGCCATCTCATCTTCTCTTTCCCACCTGGCATGCAATTCCGCTAACAATCTAATATTTTCATCAATTCCAACTTGAATAGCATTAGCGGTAGCAAGAACATTGCTCTCTTTCACATCATTAGGAAACACTTTTAATTTCAGAAGTTCAACATCATGAGCAAGGCTATCAACTTTAGAAGCAAGAATATCAATTTTGCCTAACTTTTCCTCAACAGGCTTGTTAAAAGCAGTTTGCTTACCGATGAAGTCCTTGAGCATTACCTCAAGCTCGGAGGGCGCGGCCCTAGTGTTGTTGTAGGAATTACCATAAGAGTTACCATAACCATTACCATTGGTAGAAGGATACGGCCTATAATTGTTACTAGCAAAATTGTTCCTATAAGCATTGTTGTTAAAATTATTGTTTCTAATGAAATTCACATCAACATGCTCTTCTTGAGCAACCAGAGAGGCCAAAGCAACATTATTAGGATCAACATGAGTTCTATCATTAGCAAGCATAGCCATAATGGTATCAATCTTATAATTCAAGGAAGAGGTTTCCTCAACAGAATTTACCTTCTTACCTTGTGGAGCTCTCTCGGTGTGCCATTCAGAATAATTTACCATCATGTTGTCGAGTAGCTTTGATGCGGCGCCCAAGGTAAGGAACATAAAAGTGCCTCCAGCAGCTGAATCAAGTAGGTTCCTTGAAGAAAAATTCAGTCCTGCATAAAAAGTTTGGATAATCATCCAAGTAGTCAGTCCATGAGTGGGGCAATTCTTTATCATAGATTTCATTCATTCCCAAGCTTGAGCAACATGTTCATTATCAAACTGAGTAAACTTCATAATATTGCTACGCAAGGATATAATCTTAGCAGGAGGATAGTATCTACCAATAAAAGCATCCTTACACTTAGCCCATGAATCAATACTATTCTATGTCAAAGACAGCAACCAATCTTTAGCTTTTCCTCTCAAAGAAAAAGGAAACAACTTGAGCTTAATAATATCACTATCAACATCCTTATATTTCTGCATCTCACATAGCTCAACAAAACCGTTGAGATGAGCTGCAGCATCTTCAGTACTAGCACCAGAAAATTGCTCTTTCATAACAAGGTTCAACAAAGCAGGCTTAATCTCATAAAAGTTTGCAGCAGGAGCAGGTGGTGCAATAGGAGTGCAGATAAAATCACTATTGTTTGTGCTAGTAAAGTCACACAACTTGGTGTTTTCAGGATTGGCCATTTCAGCAAAACGAAAGTAAACAAGTAAAAACAACTACCAAGGATTCTAATTTTTTTGGGTTTTTGATATAAAGCAATGCAGGTAAAATAAAATAAAGCAAAACAATAACAAAGTAAAGGATGTGTGTGCGAAAACTCCCCTCGCAGAAGTCTTCTCTTCCTCCCCGGCAACGGCACCAGAAAATGAGCTGCTGGTGCCAAGTTGACGAGGGAGATTATTCTTCTGCGTCCCCGGCAACGGCGCCAGAAAATGAGCTGCTACCGATTGATGGCGTGTGGTTAACGTGGGAGCAGACTGTCCTTGTGCGTGGTGAATAACCAGCCCGTTGGGAACCCCAAGAGGAAGGTATGATGAGTATAGCAGCTAGTTTTCCCTCAGTTAAGAAACCAAGGTTTAATGTCGATCAGGAGAGGAGAGACAATGACGACTGAAGGTGATGCGGAACCTGCACACACACAACCAAGTACTTTGTTCCCAACTTGCGATGAGGTTGTCAATCTCACCGGTTTGCTTGAAACAAAGGTTATGAGCGTATCGAGTGGAAAACAATATAGTATGCGAGTAAAGTAAACAGTGCGAGTAAAGTAAACAGGTGATAGCAATATGATGGAAATAGGACCGGGATCCACAGTTCACTAGTGGTGTCTCTCCATAGATAAAATAACACATGCTGGGTAAACAAATTACAGTTGGGCAATTGATAGAATAAAGATAAACGTGATATGTCAAGAAGATCACTATGAGATTTACTCTGGGCATTACAACAAAATACATAGACCGCCATCCAACTGTATCTATGACTAATAATCCACTCCCGGGGATATCAATCCGAACACCCTAGAAGTATTAAGTTGCGAACAACAGATAATTGCATTAAGCAAAGTGTGTAATGTAAACAAAGCATATGCCCTTGAGCATATGATTGTTGTTTTCTCCCTAGTAGCAACAACACATCTACCACCTTAGAGGTTCCTGTCACTCCTCCAGGTGAAATAGAGGCATGAACCCACTATCGAGCATAAATACCCCCTCTTGGAGTCACTAGCAACTACTCGGCCAAGATAGCTACTAACAACGGAGAGCATGCAAGATCATAAACAACATAGAGATAACAAAAGATATAATTCAGTACAGCAACTTAATCATAAACACCAATATTCATCGGATCCCAACAAACCAAACATGTAGAATTACATAACGGTGATCTCAATCATGTATGGCAGCTCATGAGATCTAGACATGAAGCACATGGTGGAGAAGACAACCATCTAGCTACTGCTATGGACCCATAGTCCAAGGTAGACTACTCACTCATCGCTCCGGAGGCAAGCATAGCGATGAAGAAGACCTCCGGTGGCGATTCCCCTCTCCGGCAGGGTGCCGGGAAGAGCTTCTGGACCCTCCCGATCTTCGGGTCGACGGTGGCGGCGGATCGCGATGTGTTCTGGAAAACTGATCGGGTACTTAGGTTTTTTCTGTCGGGGGGTCTTTATAGGCGAAGGGGCGTCGTCAGAGGGGGAGCCAGGCGCCCTCACGCGGGGCCTGCGCGGCCAGGGGCCTGGCCGCACCGCCCCTGTGTGTGGGGCCCTGGTGGCCCCCCTCCGACTCTTCTTCGGATCTCTGGAAGCTTCCGGGAAAAATAAGACTTCAGGAACTTGTTTCGTCCAATTCCGAGAATATTTCCTGTGTATCACTCTGAAACACAAAAACAGCAAAAAACAGGGAACTGGCACTGTGGCAACTCGTTAATAGGTTAGTTCCGGAAAATGCATAAAAGTGCCACTAAGTGTAATGAAACAATAGGCAAATGGTGTAAAAACAAGCATGGAGCATCAAAAATTATAGATACGTTGGAGACGTATCACTGAGCTGTAATGGATGGAGCAAATACTTGAAGACAATAAAGTTAGCATAATCAGCATACCAAGGACTCTCTCGCGAGGTTACCTTTATTGCAGCCAATTGTTCATATGGAAAACTATCATTAACAGGAATAGAGTCAAAAGAAATGTTTTCCAATCTAGACAAATTATCAGCAACAGAATTTTCAGCACCTTTCCTATCTACAATATGCAAATCAAACTCTTGCAAAAGCCACACCCATCTAAGAAGCCTAGGCTTAGCATCCTTCTTTGCCATAAGATACCTAATAGCAGCATGATCAGTATGAATAGTAACTGATATGGGTATGCCCTATGGGTACCCACGGATTAGTATACCGGGTCCGGCCCATAATGGAGGTGGACTAGCACAAGGACTCAAAGATTGACTTGGAGACGAAGGAAGGAAAATCCAATCCGTATTCGACTAGGACACTTGTAAAACCTTAGTGAAAGGACACAGATGTCGCCTAGAGGGGGGTGAATAGGCGATATCAAATTTTACGAATGGCTTGAACAAAAGAAGAATTAAACTAGCGTTTATTTTGTCAAGCACACACAACCTAAATAAACTAGGCTCATCTATGTGCACCAACAACTTATGCTAAGCAATACAAGTAACAAGGTGATAGCAAGATATATGACTTCAAGCACGAAGGCTATCACAATGTAAAGTGCATAAGTAAAGAGCTCGGGTATAGGAATAACCGAGGCACGCGGAGACAATGATGTATTCCCGAGTTCCTCCCTTGAAAGGGAGTACATCTCGTTGGAGGGGTGTGGTATCGCCACAAAGGCCTAACCAACGCCACAAAGGCCTCACCCTATTCTCTGGTGTGAGCTTGCGCCACAAAGGCCTAGCTCACTCTTCCACTAAGGGGTTCCTCAAGGCAGAACCGGGCCTTTATACAAAACTTGGGGCACACATCCACAACTTAATTGGAGGCTCCCAAGGATACCCACCAAGGCACCACAAAGCCACAAAGCCGTCTATGGTTCCAAGAACCCAAGAGTAATAAGCTCACAAACTTTCACTTACTCGAATCTCCGGGGAGAACTCAAACCGATGCAACCTATGCAATGGCAAGAACACACAAAGTGCTCAAATCCTTCTCACTCAAATCCTACCAAAGCAACTAATGCTATGGAGAGATATGAGAGGAAGAACAAAGGAAATCCACAAAGAACTCCAAGATCTAGATCCAATGGGTTCCCCTCACAAAGAGGAGAAAGTGATTGGTGGAAATATAGATCTAGATCTACTCTCTCTTTTCCCTCAAAGATATGCAAGAATCATGGGAGGAATTGAGAGGGGAGCAAGCTTTCCAAGGTCAACAATGGTGGGAGAGAGAGAGAAAGAGGGGAAAACGAGCTAATAGCCCTTGGGGAAGAAGGGGGGCCTTTTATAGGTCCCCCCCACGAAATATGACCGTTACAGCCATTTAGACCGGCTAAAGTCGGACTTAACACCGGCTAAAGCCGGAAAAAAATCCGGACTGAAACAAAGAGGTAATCGAGCGCCCCGGTCCAGCTATTTCTGGCCATGGGCCGGCTAAAGCCGCCCCTCCTGAAACTGGCAGAAACACCAAAACAAAAATAGCAATAACTTGAGCATCTGGACTCCGTTTTTGATGATCTTGGGCTCGTTGGAATCACAACAACAAGTTCTACCACTTTATGCAGCGAAACATCATAGTCCAACAAAGGAGGATAAAACCAAATGATGAAAGGTTTGACCTCTCTTCGAAGACAAATCGGTAAAACCTCCAAACACCAAAAATGCAAGAAGTGTTCCATACGGATTCTGTTTTTGATGAGCTGGAGCTTGTCATGGAAACAACCACAAGCTCTAGAACCTCACATGGATAAAACCCAAATAAGAACCAAGAAAGATGATGCCAAGTATGCAAAGGTTTGAGCTCTCTCGGAATGATACGATTAAGTTACTCACTCGAGAGCCCCCCTTGATAGTACGGCTACCGATCCTATAACCCGGTCCCACAACTAACACCATGAGACCGGTAAGAAAGAAACCCTATCAATATCATACCTTTGCCTTGAGCATTCCACTTGAGGTGGATAATAACAATCTTGATCTTCTTAAGTTGGACCACCTTTCTTGATTGAGCTTGCTCGATGAAGTCTTGCAGATTGCTCCCCCAGACTCCACTATGGGAGAGACTCCCTTTAAGAATATATTCACATATCCATGGTCACAATATAGATGGCAAGCTTCAAGCATATGTTCTCTTCTAGTTGCTCATCTTGAACTTGCGCTTTGACTTGATCAATCCTCGAGCCAATTCTTCTTCCTCCATAATGATGGTGTCTTGAGGATACACATGAGAGCTCACTCAATCTTATTCTTCAAGACACACTTGACATAAGCTCAACTCCCTTAAGACCAATCTTTTGATCACTCCTTGAATAACACCTTGGTCAACACATAATCTTCTTTTTCCAACCTTGAATCCAACAAATGGTTCAAGCATTGTCTATGGACAAGTCCTACACATATAACTCAATGCAACCATTAGTCAATAGGGATTGTCATTAATTACCAAAACCACACATGGGGCTCGACATGATCTTTCAATCTCCCCCATTTTGGTAATTGATGACAATCTCTATGAGAGGGTTTATATAATGAATTCAAAGAACCAAAATGGTTGTACTAACATCAAATATTACAAAAGTATGTGATGTTAGTAGAACCACTATATATAGAGCAAACTCCCCCACAATCTATGCATGTGTGAATGATCTTGATTTCATTGCATATATTGTCAACCAAGGTTGTTGGTGGAGTTTCCGCTATATACTCAACCATGCGAAGCAACACACAACGATGCAAAGCATGCAAGGCAAATGCTTAAGAACAAAACCAAAGCATAAAACCCAATTCTTTTTAAACCCTCGAAACTTCTCCCCCATTGGCATCCATTGCCAAAATCAGCAAAAAAAGCTTAGAAGGCCAATATAGTGAGAGTTCCTCCAAAACGGTGTGCATATCCAAAATAAATGAGTGAAAACACATGCACATATACAAAGGCAAAATTTTGAAGGAAATGAAACTATATTGAGGATCAAAGATTGCAAACAAAATAAGATAACACGATGGATAAACTTCAACAAATGAAGAGAGCAATCGATCCAAAGAACAAATTGAATAAAGATATTATGATAAGACCAAAATGGTGCTCTAAATAATATGAGGAAGTTCCCCAAGGTGTGTGCACAAAATATTCTATTTGAGCTGAAGTATAAGGTGCACAAACATGGAATCATCACTCCCTCAATATTATTAAAAAAAATGATACCAAGTGAAATCAAATATTATGATAACTGAAAAATGGTGCTTTAAATGAAATGAGGAAGCTCCCAAGGTACTGATACGTCTCCAACATATCTATAATTTTTGATGCTCCATGCTTGTTTTTACACCATTTGCCTAATGTTTCGTTACACTTCGTGGCACTTTTATGCATTTTCCGGAACTAACCTATTAACAAGTTGCCACAGTGCCAGTTCCCTGTTTTCTGCTATTTTTGTGTTTCAGAAGTGATACACAGAAAATATTCTCGGAATTGGACGAAACAAGTTCCTGAAGTCTTATTTTACCCAGAAGCTTCTAGAGATCCGAAGGAGAGAAGGAGAGGGGCCACCAGGGGCCCACACGCCTGGCTGGCGCGGCCAGCCCCTGGCCCGTGCCGCCGTGGTGTGAGGCCGCCTGGTCCCTCCTCTGACATCGCCCCTTCGCCTATAAAGACCCCCCGACGGAAAAAAAAACCTAAGTACCCAATCACTTTTCCAGAACACATCGCGATCCGCCGCCGCCGTTGACCCGAAGATTGGGAGGGTCCAGAAGCTCTTCCCGGCACCCTGCCGGAGAGGGGAATCGCCACCGGAGGTCTTCTTCATCGCCATGCTTGCCTCCGGAGCGATGAGTGAGTAGTCTACCTTGGACCATGGGTCCATAGCAGTAGCTAGATGGTTGTCTTCTCCACCATGTGCTTCATGTTTAGATCTCATGAGCTGCCCTACATGATTGAGATCACCGTTATGTAATTCTACATGTTTGGTTTGTTGGGATCCGATGAATATTGGTGTTTATGATTGAGTTGCTGTACTGAATATTATCTCTATGTTGTTTATGATCTTGCATGCTCCCCCATGTTAGTAGGTATCTTGGCCGAGTAGTTGCTAGTGACTCCAAGAGGGGTTATTTATGCTCGATAGTGGGTTCATGCCTCTATTTAACCTGGGGGAGTGACAGAAACCTCTAAGGTTGTAGATGTGCTGTTGCTACTAGGGAGAAAACAACATTCATATGCTCAAGGGCATATGCTTTGTTTACATTACACACTTTGCTTAATGCAATTATCTATTGTTCGCAACTTAATACTTGTGGAGTTCTCGGATTGATTCGCCACAAGTGGATTATTAGTCATAGATGCAGTTGGATGGCGGTCTATGTATTTTGTTGTAATGCCCAGAGTAAATCTCATAGTGATCTTCTTGACATATCACGTTTATCTTTATTCTATCAATTGCCCAACTGTAATTTGTTTACCCAGCATGTGTTATTTATCTTATGGAGAGACACCACTAGTGAACTGTGTACCCCGGTCCTATTTCCATCATATTGCTATCACCTGTTTACTTTACTCGCACTGCTTACTTTACTCGCATACTTTTACTGTTTTCCACTCGATACACTCATAACCTTTGTTTCAAGCAAACCAGTGAGATTGACAACCTCATCGTAAGTTGGGAACAAAGTACTTGGTTGTGTGTGTGCAGGTTCCGCGTTGCAGCTAGCAAGCAAAGCTTGGACGAGGCGCCATATATAAATTGTCCAAAGCTGTCGCAAACTAGCAAGCATCACCTTCAGTCGTTTGTCTCTCCTCTCCAAGAACGATAAACCTTGGTTTCTTAACTGAGGGAAAATCTTGCTGCTGTATTCATCACACCTTCCTCTTGGGGTTCCCAACGGGCTGGACATTCAACTAGGTACCAACTCTTTTCTGGCGCCATCATCCCAGCAATCAAGCTCTTTTCTGGCGCCGTTGCCAGGGAGGAAGTAGAAGACTTCTACGAGAGGAGTTTTTCGCACGCACATCCTTTACTTTGTTATTGTTTTACTTTACTTTATTTATTTTACCTGCATCGTTTTATATCAAAAACCCAAAAAAAATAGAATCCTTGGTAGTTGTTATTTCTTTACTTTTTAGTTCATCATGTTGATCCCTAAGTACGTTCTGGAGGACCTCTCAGTAGGTAGTGGTTCGATTATTGGCAAAAGTAACATTGAGGAGTTCTTTAATCACATTAGTATGCATGAGGAAGTTGAGGAGAAATCTTTGGTTGAGCTAGCTCCTAGTATTGAAGTTGCTTCTGCTTATTTGATTCACATGTTAGAAGCTAGGTTTGCTAGTCTTAATCCTTTTATGCAATACATGTTCCTTAAGCTTCATGAAATTGAGGATCCCGAAAAGAAAGCTTTTATCTTAGAAACCTTGCGCATAGAATTTAGAGATGTTGCAATTGAGGCTAGGAAAGTTTTTAAGAAGTTTGATAAGCTTGGCTCGCCTATTGAAATTGTTGGTATACCCAACGAAGAATCTAGATTGCGAATACCTTGTAAGCTTGTAGGAATTCATAATGCCTTGGTAGCTAATACTAGTTGGATTTGTCCTGAAAATCTTTTTGATGAAAATAGTGTACCAAAGCATGACTACAAGGGATACTCAAAACCTAAATTGGATAGTATTCATTTCTTTATTCCTATAGTGGATCCTGATCCCCCTTTCATTATTACTTGATTCGCAATTTTCTGCGCCTAGCTCAAAGGCGTTAAAGAAAAGCACTCTTGGGAGATAACCCAATGTTTATTTTCAGTACTTTTTCTTTTATTTGAGTCTTGGAAGTCATTACTACTGTAATGACCGCTCCTTATCTTGTTTATTTTGTTTTTGTGCCAAGAGAAGCCTCTAATTCGAGTGAGGTAAAGATTTGGGGATGTTGCTGTCCTGAAACTGTTTTCGGTGCTGCACCGTAAAAATTCGTATAAATTATCTGTATATCTTTTGGACCTGCGATTTCTTGTGCATATGCCCCAGGTTATATCCAAACTTTTGTTAGTTGAACACTTTTTGATTTGAGCAACAGAAAACCCCTCAAAAATTCGACCTTTGTCAGCTGTTCAGTTTTGACAGATTTGTGCCAATATTTGTGTTTGCCACTTTATCGCTTTCTTTTGAGTTCTTTTGATCATGGAACTTTTGGAGAAGTTGCTACAGTAGTATTTTCTATATATGTGGTGGTTTTGAGTTGAAACCTCAAGTAAAAAAGAGGTTGATTATATGTTATGCTTGCACTAATGTTGCTAATAGAATTGTGTTTAGTTTTGTATGAAGGAAGTTTTCAAGTGTAGGGATTGGAGAATGATGAGATGAGTTGAAGAATGGACAAAAGCTCAAGCTTGGGGATGCCCATGCATCACCCCAAGAAATATCCAAGAAGTACAAGCGTCAAAGCTTGGGGATGCCCCCGAGGCACTCCCTCTTCATCGGCAAAAATCAGGTCACCTTTCAAAACGCTATATTTTTATTGCTTCATGCACTATGTGTTCTTCTTGGAGCGTCAGTTGTTTTAGTTTTCTTAGTTAGTTTAGTTTTTTTGCTGCAATAAATGGTTGGACCCCAACAAATTTCTTTTGGAGAAGTTGCCTTGCTTTTCATTTGCCAAGAACACTCCGTTTTCACTCGTATCGTTCATCGAGTGTTCTCCTTTTTCCCCTACTGCTTTTGGTTTTCGTTTTCGCCTTGATTTGCGTTCAGACCTTGCCATATCTTTTCATCAAGGTGTATTTTTGCCTCTGATCTTTATTGGTTTTCATCAAAAGAGGTGTCTTAAAAAAAATCAAATGGTGTTGGAAAAGAGAAAAAGCTTTGTGCAAAATAGTGGTACAAGAAGGAGCTTGTGTAGACTGCGGCTTAGGCTTTTTCATGTCATGCTTGATGTCTTTTTGATAGTATGCTTAGTGGTTTTTCTGTAGCATGACTTGTCTCAAATAACTGAGATTGCTTAATGAGCCTTTGAAAAAATCATGCGTTGTTTTTATTGTATGGAAGCATTATTTTGGTTTTCTCCTTGATGCTTTATTTGGGTTGACTTGGCGCATGCTCACACATGTTAGACTCTTACAAAGTCACCAATAGCCTCTATGATCATTTAGTTTTTGAATTTTCATGCCATCTTATGCTTCTTTTAATGTCGCTTTGCATGATTATGGCCATTATTGCTCTCTTAGTTGGTCGCTCCCAGTCTTTTGCTAGCCCTCGCCTTGTACTGAGTATGAGCTCTACTCGTGCATCCAACTCCTAAAAGCCAAAGTTTTCCATTGTGTCCACCATACATACCTACTAGCAATTTGCTATTCCAAGTAAATTTGACTTGCTTTTATTTTCTCTTCAAATTAAACTCTTACCAGTGTTATGCAAAATTCGGTTAGTAAAGCTCTCACGAACCGGAAGGCACACTTTACTTTTTCCTGTTCTTAAAAATTTGACATTGTGGTCTCTTATGTTGAGTTGTTATGCTTGCAAGTTGTAAGTTGGAGACTAGCCCAGCCATGCAATCATGGGCAAGCTTTCAACATTGCACTTCTTATTTGAGTTGATATCGTGATCTTTTGTTTATGGATGCCCGCGGTGTGAAATGAATGGGGAATCTTGTGGGGATCATGGAGTTTGTATATGTGTTAGGGAAATGCCGAGCCGCTAATCTAAGCCATGCATAATTCATGGTGGAAATTTGCAGCATACCCATGGTGAACATTCGACGACGCATCTCACAATAAAAAGCTAAACAAATGGCAAATAAAAGAGATGTCGAGGTGTTCATTGTCTGCTTGTCCTGTCATTTTGGTGTGGGCTTGTTCCATGTCATCGGGCACGGAGGTACCCCATTGGCGGTTCTCAATGATATGCATATACTTACAATGACAAGAGCCTTGCTTGGGACTCTAAGTAAAGTAGCATGAGGTTTGGGTACTCGTATTCACGGGGCACGAGGTTTTCAACTTATGATTTGTCAAGCATATGCATCATAATTGTTCTCGCATTAACTTTAACCATTCAAGATGCTTATGATGGGGGCAATGAGAGCTCAAAGCCGGTAAGTACCATAATTTTTGAAGGTTATAAAACTTGCAATCACTGCTTCCCTCTGCGAAGGGCCTTTCTTCTACTTTTATGTTGAGTCACCACCTTCTTTCTTTATGCACCATTAAGAGAGCATAGTTGTCATTCTTAGTGGAATATGCATTGTCCCAAAGTTCATTGATTGATTCATATTGTTGGTTTCACTTGTTCTTAAATTATTTGTATCTAGTCGCCCTCTTAAACTTGAAGGTGTCCTATGCATTTATGTTTTGCTCTCTTTGAAGGACAAGCTGAAAACCATTTGTATGTTTTTCCTTATGATTTGAACACACATTTGACTTTCATTGTTTCATTTTCATGATCTTTTGTTTGTGTTCATTTGCATGTTTACAACATGGTTGCTAAGTTCTTATTGTCAAGATTATATCTTTCATGCCCATGTTTTAAGTTCTTATGATCCCAGCTCACAAATGCTTACATATATGATCAAGATTGTGTAGGTGCATGTCACCTCAAAAATTATTCTTTTGTTATCACTTACCTACTCGAGGACGAGCAGGAGTTAAGCTTGGGGATGCTTGATACGTCTCCAGCGTACCTATAATTTTTGATGCTCCATGCTTGTTTTTACACCATTTGCCTAATGTTTCGTTACACTTTGTGGCACTTTTATGAATTTTCCGGAACTAACCTATTAACAAGTTGCCACAGTGCCAGTTCCCTGTTTTCTGCTGTTTTTGTGTTTCAGAAGTGATACACATGAAATATTCTCGAAATTGGACGAAACAAGTTCCTAAAGCCTTATTTTACCCGGAAGCTTCCAGAGATCCGAAGGAGAGAAGGAGAGGGGCCACCAGGGGCCCACACGCCTGGCTGGCGCGGCCAGCCCCTGGCCCGCACCGCCGTGGTGTGAGGCCGCCTGGTCCCTCCTCTGACATCGCCCCTTCGCCTATAAAGACCCCCCGACGGAAAAAACCTAAGTACCCGATCACTTTTCCAGAACACATCGCGATCCGCCGCCGCCGTCGACCCGAAGATCGGGAGGGTCCAGAAGCTCTTCCCGGCACCCTGCCGGAGAGGGGAATCGCCACCGGAGGTCTTCTTCATCGCCATGCTTGCCTCCGGAGCGATGAGTGAGTAGTCTACCTTGGACCATGGGTCCATAGCAGTAGCTAGATGGTTGTCTTCTCCACCATGTGCTTCATGTTTAGATCTCATGAGCTGCCCTACATGATTGAGATCAGCGTTATGTAATTCTACATGTTTGGTTTGTTGGGATCCGATGAATATTGGTGTTTATGATTGAGTTGTTGTACTGAATATTATCTCTATGTTGTTTATGATCTTGCATGCTCTCCGTTGTTAGTAGGTATCTTGGCCGAGTAGTTGCTAGTGACTCAAAGAGGGGGTATTTATGCTCGATAGTGGGTTCATGCCTCTATTTAACCTGGGGGAGTGACAGAAACCTCTAAGGTTGTAGATGTGTTGTTGCTACTAGGGAGAAAACAACATTCATATGCTCAAGGGCATATGCTTTGTTTACATTACACACTTTGCTTAATGCAATTATCTGTTGTTCACAACTTAATACTTGTGGAGTTCTCGGATTGATTCGCCACAAGTGGATTATTAGTCATAGATGCAGTTGGATGGCGGTCTATGTATTTTGTTGTAATGCCCAGAGTAAATCTCATAGTGATCTTCTTGACATATCACGTTTATCTTTATTCTATCAATTGCCCAACTGTAATTTGTTTACCCAGCATGTGTTATTTATCTTATGGAGAGACACCACTAGTGAACTGTGGACCCCGGTCCTATTTCCATCATATTGCTATCACCTGTTTACTTTACTCGCACTGTTTACTTTACTCGCATACTTTTACTGTTTTCCACTTGATACACTCATAACCTTTGTTTCAAGCAAACCGGTGAGATTGACAACCTCATCGTAAGTTGGGAACAAAGTACTTGGCTGTGTGTGTGCAGGTTCCGCGTTGCAGCTAGCAAGCAAAGCTTGGATGAGGCGCCATATATAAATTGTCCGAAGCTGTCGCAAACTAGCAAGCATCACCTTCAGTCGTTTGTCTCTCCTCTCCAAGAACGATAAACCTTGGTTTCTTAACTGAGGGAAAATCTTGCTGCTGTATTCATCACACCTTCCTCTTGGGGTTCCCAACGGGCTGGACATTCAACTAGGTACCAACTCTTTTCTGGCGTCATCATCCCAGCAATCAGGTACGTGCAAAAATTGGAATGTTTTCATTTGAATACAATTTACACAATATGGAATCCTCACTCCCTCAATAACGTTTAAAACGCAACCATTTGCAAGAGATCATAGAGAAGAAATTAAGCTTACACTTGCATCAAACAAATGGTTGAGCAACAAGCACGGGACAATATATTAAAAGGCTCAACCAAAGGAATGTGTGATAGGAATGACAAAGAATATTATAAGACTAACACAAAGATAAGCATAGAGCATCCACATAGTCTTCAATGAATGATATTGCTTAGCATTCCATCCCAACACATAAGGTTCAAATAAGATATCAAATAAAGAGATATCATCTCTCATGTGTATAAGTTTCTAAGTAGACAATATCACAAAGAAACATGTACACACAAAATAGATACTAAGAATAGAACATGTTATCCAAAATGAAGTCATGCAATATACCAATGAGATTTTTGCTTTTAAAGCATGGCCAAAGGCTCAATTTATCTTATTGTATATTGATGAACTTCAACCACAAACATGTCAAAGACATCGCAAATATCAACAAGGGAAACAAGATAGTTGTGATGCTTTGATAAAAACAACAAGTATCAACATGAAGGATACCAAACGGAAGAAATAAATTTGCAATTTCACCAATATTGCACGTGTGAGCTCATTGAGGAATTGATATGCAAAAAGATTGCTAAGTTGACATATATGGGTTAGGAGAATCATGAGCATGATTTTTATATGTTCCCAATAATATGTCCTCATCTCAACTTGCTCACATTTGCAATAAAGAGGTTTCATTAGAATCCTTGCAAGAACCACATGATTTTCAAATAAAGATATCCATGCAAAGAAACAACCTACACAAGGTTGGACGCTAGAAAAGTATGCATAAAAAGATACTTGTTACCAAGATATTAAAGGTAGGATGTAGTAGATAGGAGTTCTTCAATAATCCTATCTTGCCTCAAATTATCATTTAGTCACCACTTCATCCTTATTATTGAGACAAGCACCAATATATCTCCATGTACCTAAAACAAAGTTCAAGTACAAGATGGTCCCCAAACTCATTGGGTCCAAAGTAGTTAGAAACTACAACATATAGGACAAACTCCACATAAATATGTGCATATAGATATGAAATGGAATTTCATACACATCTTAGCCGATTTAGGATTTGATGGAGCTTCCCCAATATATTTGATCAAAGAGAGCAAAGCATGCCATAAAGTATACATTTAGTAATTATGCATGCACAAGACTTTCAAGAGCCCAAAGGAGATACAATTTGGACAAAACACCAAGAAGGATAAGCGAACACACAAAATTGTGAAGTGACAAAAGGTTGTCCAAATTATATCAAAGAATCAAATCAACACAAGATTGACTCCAAAGTTCACCAAGTGAACAACGCAAAAGCCAATGAGCATCAAGCATAACTAAAACACACATGCTCAAAGATATATCTCATTTTAAGAGTAAATAAATAAATAACAAGAAATGAGATAACCAACTCCCAAAGAAAGCATGGTTCAAACAAACAAACCAAACTCTCCACACTTTTTAAGATGGCACACTAAGTACCAAAAAGAAAAGATTTGTCTTCCAACAAAAACCAATACCAATCGAAATAAGCAAAAAGAGTGTGTTATAACAAATATAGGAGAGCTCCCCCATGATTAGTGCATTATTTATGATTTTGCATTTGAATACAAAATGCACACAAGTGGGATCATCACATCTACCTACATAGAAATAACACAAAACAAGTTTAACAAAATCAAATTGAATAACAAAAGTCACGGAAGACAACGGGAGTTAGAACAAATACATTTTTGGCTAGAGATAAGGCAATTAAAGGCAATAGCCAATATAAAGATGATCAATATATATATGCCACATGATAGAGTTTCAATTGTCCAAGAACAAGAGGTATTTGGATTTATTTCCCGGTGGTAGTTTACATATAAATCCAAGATCATCTTCACAACAAAGAAGCATATGGAAAAGGATAAGAATTAAAAACCATGCTAAAGAAAATATTCTTGATAGACTCAAATTGTTAAACAATCACGCAAGGCAATGATTAGGATAACTTGAAGCAAATGGTTTTCCAACTTTGATGTAGAATTCCACATTTTAGGAAAACCCTACCAAGAAAGTATCTCACAAACAAGATCCAAAACAAGAGGAATAAAACAATTTGGCAAATTGGAACTTGTTTGAGAAAACATGCCACATAGAAGCAAGATAATTTACAATATCAACACTATGTGACACAACCTCAAATATACACATTATATTGGTTTGTAGTATGCACAAAGCATATTACTCCCCCATAATATGATAAAACATTTATTTTCACAAGAGGCAAATAAAATTCAACAAGATGATTAATGGACATTATAGAATTTGAATTTCTCATGAGAATGACATACCACATAGAAACTAGATAATCTTTAAATATCAACACTAAGTGGTATTCCTCATGTACACACATTTTTAGGATTGTGAAGTGCAAAGCATATCACTCCCCCAAAATGGGATGGTCCAATAATCTCTCACAAGAGCCAAGTAAGATAAAACAAGATGCAAAAGGCTCAACAAGAACAACCGTACATGGTGTGCAAACCAACATGCGCATACTTGATTACTCAAAATAAAGCAAGTAGGAAGCACAACATATACAAACACATGCAAGATACAAAACCCAACACATGTAAAGGGGCGAGTAACTTTCAATGCAGATAAGTTGAATACATGTTACCGCAAGGAGTAACATTGGATATATGATAGACACAAGATAATCCAATTGACTTGACTTGAGAAAATATAATTAATGAAGATCCCTTAATTCTTCATGATATGGCCAAGTCTCCAATGCCCTCCAACAACACCTATTGTTCAAGTAATGGATTGTTGGTCCCCAACCAATTTGGGTCCTAAGAAGTTAGTAACAATAGGTTTGGCAACCCAAATGGTTCTTTTCTTGACACCACTTTGAGTACCAACAAATTTGGCAAACACATTACCAACCTTATCCTTGCAAAGTGAATATACATCCTCAATTATGATAGGGTTGGATGAGTTACCACTAGTGCATGAAGAAGATAGGTGACCCTTCTCATGGCATATGTAGCAAGTTATTTTCTTCACCTTCTTCTCACTTGATTTCTCCACAAGGGGAGCATTAGCTTGATTTTTCTTGGGAAGTGACCTTTCTTCAACACGAGGTTGAGCATGGCCTTGAACTTGAGGCTGCTTCCCTTGTTGCTTCTCACTAAGAGGCTTCTTCTTCAAAGGACAAGATCTAAGATGGTGCCCTTAAATTTTGCACTTGAAGCAAACAATCTTGGCCAAATTCTTGACTTGTTCTTGGCCCTTGTTCTTATTTATCTTGGACTTGTTCTTGTTATTGGATTTGAATCCAAGTCCACTCTTGTCATTGAGGGATTTTTGCACACTCAAGATCTTGTTGAGTGTGGACTTCCCTTCATGACAATTTTCCAAGTCTTTCTTCAGTGAAGTAACTTGGGCCTTGAGCGCTTTGATTTCCTCTACATGGTTAGTGACAACACAAGTACTAGTGGAAGTAGAGGCTTCATTGTTAGAGCAACAAGGCAAGAAGAGTAATTCATCACAACATTTAGCAATAGCATGAGATGAAGAATTATTAGGACTAGCACATGTCAATATAGCATTTTGAGAAATAGTGCTAGTGTCCACATGAGGCTCACAAGATGTTACCTTTATAGATATAGCCTCATAAGCTAAATTTAGATGAGCATGTGACACTAAAAGATCATCATTAGAGCTAGATAGCTTTTCATAACTTTCTTCCAATTTCCCATACTTGCTAGTTAGCAACTCAAGTTGAGCCCTTAGCTCAACATTCTCCTTCAAAATAGATGCTTCACAAGAAGTAGAGTTAGTATCACATGCATCATTATCATTACCAATAGGAGAAGACAACTTGGCAAGAGCGAGGTCACGTTCTTTAGTGAGTTTAGAAATAATTTCATTACATGACTCCTCAATGGATTCAAGTTTCTCCTCAAGAGAAACCCAAAGCTCTTGCTCTTCCTCTAGAGCATTTTTTAAATCATGGATATCATTGGCATATTCACGCTCAATAGAAAATATTTTATCATTTTTTTCTTCCTTCATCTCAATGAGTTTCGTGCTCTCAATAGCACAACTCATGATTTCAAAGAAGTTGGGCAAAACATTTTTTTTGTTATGCAAAGCATCAAAGACCACATTACCCTTCTTGTTTAAATACTCAATATAGTATTCTTCATTTTCCTCATCCTCACCATTGTCCTCAACATCATTATGATTTGAAGACCTAGCCATAAGGCATATGTGGGAACCGTGAGAAGAAGAAGATGAAGAAATACTTGAAGCTCCATTCAAGACCTTGTCTTGGCCCAAAGACTCTTTGGTTTCCTCTATATGGTTAGCATCACAAATACTAGAGGAAATAGAAGCATTTGTATCATGGCAACAAGACACAATAAGCATATCATTATTAGGTTTAATCAAGAAACTTACACATGATATGAAGGACTATCAACACAAGCATGTAAAGTACTTTTGGTGCTCGAAGTGTATAAGTCCAAAGATGAAACATTGCAATGAGATAGAGATGAATGACTATCAAAAGTAAGCTCACTATCAACATTACAATTTTCATCACCACTCACCATATCGTTACCTTGTGTCTTGCCACACGTTGGTGAAGTGGATGAAAGTTCACCGTGCCTGGAAGTGGAAGGAATACAATCATCCTCAATAATCTTGGACACATCATATTTTTCTTGAAGCTTTATCCATATATCATGAGCGCTCCGAAAAGGCATGATAGAGAAGATAACTACATCGCTCAAAGCATTAACAATCACATGAGTAGCTTGAGCATTGAGATACAAGTTTTTCTCATCCTCTAAAGATAGATTTTGAGAATCCTTTGGAGGAGAAAAACCCATATCCACAATTTGCTCCATAGTTGGGTCCATGACCCAAAAATAATTAAGCATGTGAAATTTCCAAGTATCCTAGTTTGTGCCATTGAATATAAAAGTGTCATTGTGCACTAATCCCCTAGCCGACATCTTTGCTCTCAAGGCGGTGAAGCCTAAAATGAGAGACCAGGCTCTGATACCAATTGAAAGGACACAGATGTCGCCTAGAGGGGGGGTGAATAGGCGATATCAAATTTTACGAATGGTTTGAACAATAGCAGAATTAAACTAGCGTTTATTTTGTCAAGCACACACAACCTAAATAAACTAGGCTCACCTATGTGCACCAACAACTTATGCTAAGCAATACAAGTAACAAGGTGATAGCAAGATATACGACTTCAAGCATGAAGGCTATCACAATGTAAAGTGCATAAGTAAAGAGCTCGGGTATAGGAATAACCGAGGCACGCGGAGATGATGATGTATTCCCGAGTTCCTCCCTTGAAAGGGAGTACGTCTCGTTGGAGGGGTGTGGTATCGCCACAAAGGCCTAACCAACGCCACAAAGGCCTCACCCTATTCTCCGGTGTGAGCTTGCGCCACAAAGGGCTAGCTCACTCTTCCACTAAGGGGTTCCTCAAGGCGGAACCGGGCCTTTATACAAAACTTGGGGCACACATCCACAACTTAATTGGAGGCTCCTAAGGATAGCCACCAAGGCACCACAAAGCCACAAAGCCATCTAGGGTTCCAAGAACCCAAGAGTAATAAGCTCACAAACTTTCACTTACTCGAATCTCTGGGGAGAACTCAAACCGATGCAACCTATGCAATGGCAAGAACACACAAAGTGCTCAAATCCTTCTCACTCAAATCCTACCAAAACAACCAATGCTATGGAGAGATATGAGAGGAAGAATAAAGGAAATCCACAAAGAACTCCAAGATCTAGATCCAATGGGTTCCCCTCACAAAGAGGAGAAAGTGATTGGTGGAAATATAGATCTAGATCTACTCTCTCTTTTCCCTCAAAGATATGCAAGAATCATGGGAGGAATTGAGAGAGGAGCAAGCTTTCCAAGGTCAACAATGGTGGGAGAGAGAGAGAGAGAAAGAGGGGAAAACGAGCTAATAGCCCTTGGGGAAGAAGGGAGCCTTTTATAGGTCCCCCCCACGAAATATGACCGTTACAACCATTTAGACCGGCTAAAGCCGGACTTAACACCGGCTAAAGCCGGCCAGACTGGCTAAAGCCGGACTGAAACAGAGAGGTAATCGAGCGCCCCGATCCGGCTATTTCCGGCCCTGGGCCGGCTAAAGCCGCCCCTCCTGAAACTGGCAGAAACACCAAAACAGAAACAACAATAACTTGAGCATCCGGACTCCGTTTTCGATGATCTTGGGCTCGTTGGAATCACAAAAACAAGCTCTACAACTTTATGCAGAGAAACATCATAGTCCAACAAAGGAGGATAAAACCAAATGATGAAAGGTTTGACCTCTCTTCGAAGATAAACCGGTAAAACCTCCAAACACCAAAAATGCAAGAAGTGTTCCATACGGATTCCGTTTTTGATGAGCTAGAGCTTGTCATGGAAACAACCACAAGCTCTAGAACCTCACATGGATAAAACCCAAATAAGAACCAAGAAATATGATGCCAAGTATGTAAAGGTTTGAGCTCTCTCTGAATGATACGATTAAGTTACTCACTCGAGAGCCCCTCTTGATGGTATGGCTACCGATCCTATAACCCGGTCTCACAACTAACACCGTGAGACCGGTAAGAAAGAAACCCTATCAATATCATACCTTTGCCTTGAGCATTCCACTTGAGGTGGATAATAACAATCTTGATCTTCTTAAGTTGGACCACCTTTCTTCATTGAGCTTGCTCGATGAAGTCTTGCAGATTGCTCCCCCATACTCCACTATGGGAGAGACTCCCTTTAAGAATATATTCACATATCCACGGTCACAATATAGATGGCAAGCTTCAAGCATATGTTCTCTTCTAGTTGCTCATCTTGAACTTGCGCTTTGACTTGATCAATCCTCGAGCCAATTCTTCTTCCTCCATAATGATGGTGTCTTGAGGATACACATGAGAGCTTGATGGCGCGGTAATGGTGTGTGAAATTAATGAAGTAAATGACCGGCCAGTTGGAAAACCCCAAGAGCAAGGTGTGATTAATATAGCAGCAAGTTTTTCCCTCAGTTATGAAACCAAGGTTTAATCGTCCAGGAGGAGGATGTCAATACGACTGAAGGTGATGCCCACTAGCTTGCGACAGCTCTGGACAATTTATAGGGCGCCTCGTCCGAGCTTTGCTTTGAGAGCGGCAATGTCGAACCTATACACAACACAACCAAATACTTTGTTCCCAACTTACGATGAGGTTGTCAATCTCACCAGTTTGCTTGAAACAAAGGGTATGAGCGTATCGAGTGGAAAGTGATAGTAATATGCGAGTAAAGTAAACAGTGCGAGTAAAGTAAACAGGTGATAGCAATATAAAGGAAATAGAACCGGGGTCCATAGTTCACTAGTGGTGTCTCTCCATAAGATAAAATAATACAAGCTGGGTAAACAAATTACAGCTGGGCAATTGATAGAATAAAGACAATGTGCATATGATGAGAGGATCACTATGAGATTTACTCTGGGCATTAAGACAAAATACATAGACCGCCATCCAACTGCATCTATGACTAATAATCTACTCACGGGGATATCGTCCGAACACCCCATGAGTATTAAGTTGCGAACAACAGATAATTGCATTAAGCAAAGTGTGTAATGTAAACAAAGCATAAGCCCTCGAGCATATGAATGTTGTTTCCCCCCTAGTAGCAACAACACATCTACAACCTTAGAGGTTTCTGTCACTCCCCCAGATTAAATAGAGGCATGAACCCACTATCGAGCATAAATACCCCCTCTTGGAGTCACTAGCAACTACTCGGCCAAGATAGCTACTAACAACGGAGAGCATGCAAGATCATAATAAACATAGAGATAACATAAGATAAATTTCAGTACATCAACTCAAGCATAACACCAATATTCATCGGATCCCAACAAACCAAACATGTAGAATTACATAACGGTGATCTCAATCATGTAGGGCAGCTCATGAGATCTAAACATGAAGCACATGGTGGAGAAGACAACCATCTAGCTACTGCTATGGACCCATAGTCCAAGGTAGACTACTCACTCATCGCTCCGGAGGCAAGCATGGCGATGAAGAAGACCTCCGGTGCCGATTCCCCTCTCCGGCAGGGTGCCGGGAAGAGCTTCTGGACCCTCCCGATCTTTGGGTCGACGGCGGCGGCGGATAGTGATGTGTTTTGGAAAACTGATCGGGTCCTTAGGTTTTTCTCATCGGGGGGTCTTTATAGCCGAAGGGGCATCGTCAGGAGTGGACCGAGGCGGTCTCACACATAGGGGCGCGGCCCAACCCCTGGCCGCGCCGCCCTGGTGTGAGGGCCCCTCGTGGCCCCACTCCATCTCCTCTTCGGTTCTCTGGAAGCTTTGGTAAATTTCTGGGCGACTGGCTTTGGTTTCGTCCAATTCCAAGAATATTTCCTGTGTAGCTTTTCTGAAACACAAAACAACAGAAAACAGGGAACTGGCACTGTGGCGACTTGTTAGTAGGTTAGTTCCGGAAAATGCATAAAAGTGCCACGAAGTGTAACGAAACACTAAGCAAATGGTGTAAAAACAAGCATGGAGCATCAAAAATTATGGATACGTTGGAGACGTATCAACATCCCCAAGCTTAACTCCTGCTCGTCCTCGAGTAGGTAAGTGATAACAAAAGAAATAATTTTTGAGGTGACATGCACCTACACAATCTTGATCATATATGTAAGCGTTGTGCGCTGGGATCAAAAGAACTTAAAACATGGGCATGAAAGACGTAATCTTGATAGAAGAAACTTATCAACCATGTTATAACATGAAAATGAACACAAACAAAAGATCATGAAAATGAAACAATGAAAGTCAAACGTGTGTTCAAATCATAAGGAAAAACATACAAATGGTTTTCAGCTTGTCCTTCATGGAGAGCAAAACATAAATGCATAGGACACCTTCAAGTTTAAGAGGGCGACTAGATACAAATAATTTGAGAACAAGTGAAACCAACAATATGAATCAATCAATGAAAACTTTGGGACAATGCACATTATACTAAGAATGACAACTATGCTCTCTTAATGGTGCATAAAGATAGAAGGTGGTGACTCAACATAAAAGTAAAAGAAAGGCCCTTCGCGGAGGGAAGCAGTGATTGCAAGTTTTATAAACCTTCAAAAATTATGGTACTTACCGGCTTTGAGCTCTCATTGCCCCCATCATAAGCATCTTGAATGGTTAAAGTTAATGTGAGAACAATTATGATGCATATGCTTGACAAATCATAAGTTGAAAACCTCGTGTCCCGTGAATACTGATACGTCTCCAACGTATCTATAATTTTGATGCTCCATGCTTGTTTTTACATCATTTGCCTACTGTTTCGTTACACTTCGTGGCACTTTTATGCATTTTCCGGAACTAACCTACTAACAAGTCGCCACAGTGCCAGTTCCATGTTTTCTGTTGTTTTTGTGTTTCAGAAGTGCTACACAGGAAATATTATCGAAATTGGACGAAACAAGTTCCTGAAGTCTTATTTTTCCCGGAAGCTTCCATAGATCCGAAGAGGAGTAGGAGGGGGGCCACGAGGGCCCCACACACCAGGGGGGCGCGGCCCAGCCCCTGGCCGCGCCCCCTATGTTTGAGGGCACCTCGGGCCACCTCTGACGATGCCCCTTCACCTATAAAGACCCCCCGACGGAAAAAACCTAAGTACCCGATCAATTTTCCAGAACACATCACGATCCGCTGCCGCCGTCGACCCGAAGATCGGGAGGGTCCAGAAGCTCTTCCCGGCACCCTACCAGAGAGGGGAATCGCCACCAGAGGTCTTCTTCATCGCCATGCTTGCCTCCAGAGCGATGAGTGAGTAGTCTACCTTGGACTATGGGTCCATAGCAGTAGCTAGATGGTTGTCTTCTCCACCATGTGCTTCATGTTTAGATCTCATGAGCTGCCCTACATGATTGAGATCACCGTTATGTAATTCTACATATTTGGTTTGTTGGGATCCGATGAATATTGGTGTTATGATTGAGTTGCTATACTGAAATATATCTTTTGTTATCTCTATGTTGTTTATGATCTTGCATGCTCTCCGTTGTTAGTAGCTATCTTGGCCGAGTAGTTACTAGTGACTCCAAGAGGGGGTATTTATGCTCGATAGTGGGTTCATGCCTCTATTTAATCTGGGGGAGTGACAGAAACCTCTAAGGTTGTAGATGTGCTGTTGCTACTAGGGAGAAAACAACATTCATATGCTCAAGGGCATATGCTTTGTTTACATTACACACTTTGCTTAATGCAATTATCTGTTGTTCGCAACTTAATACTTGTGGAGTTCTCGGATTGATTCGCCACAAGTGGATTATTAGTCATAGATGCAGTTGGATGGCGGTCTATGTATTTCCATCATATTGCTATCACCTGTTTACTTTACTCACACTGTTTACTTTACTCGCATACTTCTACTGTTTTCCACTCGATACGCTCATAACCTTTGTTTCAAGCAAACCGGTGAGATTGACAACCTCATCGCAAGTTGGGAGCAAAGTACTTGGTTGTGTTGTGTGCAGGTTCTGCGTTGCAGCTAGCAAGCAAAGCTTGGACGAGGCGCCATATATAAATTGTCTGAAGCTGTCGCAAACTAGCAAGCATCACCTTCAGTCATATTGTCTGCTTTTCTCCTGAACGATAAACCTTGGTTTCTTAACTGAGGGAAAATCTGCTGCTATACTCATCACACCTTCCTCTTGGGGTTCCCAACGGGCTGGTCATTCACCACGCATCAAGCAACAGCTTTTTCTGGCGCCGTTGCCGGGGAAGAGTGGAAGACCTCTGCAAGGGGAGTTTTTCGCACGCACATCCTTTACTTTGTTATTGTTTTGCTTTACTTTATTTTATTTTTGCCTGCACCGTTTTATATCAAAAACCCAAAAAATTAGAATCCTTGGTAGTTGTTATTTCTTTACTTTTAGTTCATCATGCTGTTCCCTAAGTACGTTCTGGAGGACCTCTCAGTAGGTAGTGGTTCAATTATTGGAAAAAGTAACATTGAGGAGTTCTTTAATCACATTAGTATGCATAAGGAAGTTGAGGAAAAGTCTTTGGTTGAGCTAGCTCCTAGTATTGAAGTTGCTTCTGCTTATTTAATTCACATGTTGGAAACTAGGTTTGCTAGTCTTAATCCTTTTATGCAATACATGTTCCTTAAGCTTCATGAAATTGAAGATCCTGAAAAGAAAGCTTTTATTTTGGAAGCTTTGCGCCTAGAATTTAAAGATGTCGTTATTGAAGCTAGGAAAGTTTTTAACGTTTTAATAAACTTGGTTCACCTATAAAGGTTATTAGTATAAACGATGAAGGAGCCGAAATACCTATACCTAGCAAGCTCTTGGGATTGTGTGAAGCTTTCGAAAATAATTTTGACTGGATCTGTCCCCAAAATCTTTTTAGTGATTTTAGTGAACCAAAGCGTGATCACAAAGGGGCTTCTAAAACTTATGTGGATGAAATACAATGCCTTATTAACAAAACTTCTGCAGTTGATCTTAATGCCCTTTCTAATGTTACTTGATTCGCAATTTTCTGCGCCTAGCTCAAAGGCGTTAAAGAAAAGCACTCTTGGGAGATAACCCAATGTTTTCTTTCCAGTACTTTTTCTTTTATTTGAGTCTTGGAATTCATTACTACTGTAATGAATGCTCCTTATCCTTTTTATTTTGTTTTTGTGCCAAGAGAAGCCTCTAATTTGAGTGAGGTAAGATTTGGGGATGTTGCTGTCCTGAAACTGTTTTCGGTGCTGCACCGTAAAAAATCGTATAAATTCTATGTATATCTTTTGGACCTGATATTTCTTGTGCATATGCCCCAGGTTATATAGAAACTTTCGTTAGTAGAAAACTTTTTGATTTGAGCAACATAAAACCCCTCAAAAATTCGACCTTTGTCAGCTGTTCTGTTTTGACAAATTTCTGCCAATATTTGTGTTTGCCGCTTTATCGCTTTCTTTTGAGTTCTTTTGATCACGGAACTTTTGGGGAAGTTGCTACAGTAATTTATGCTATATATGTGGTGGTTTTAGGTTGAAACCTGAAGCAAAAAGAGGTTGATTATATGTTATGCCTACACTAATGTTGCTAATAGAATTGTGTTTAGTTTTGTATGAAGGAACTTTTCAAGTGTAGGGATTGGAGAATGATGAGATGAGTTGAAGAATGGACAAAAGCTCAAGATTGGGGATGCCCATGCATAACACCAAGAAATATCCAAGAAGTACAAGCGTCAAAGCTTGGGGATGCCCCCGAGGCACCCCTTCTTCATCGGCAAAAATCAGGTCACCTTTCAAGACACTATATTTTTATTGCTTCATGCACTATGTGTTTTTCTTGGAGCGTCACTTGTTTTAGTTTTCTTTATTAGTTTGTTTGTTTGCTGCAATAAATGGTTGGACCCCAACAAATTTCTTTTGGAGAAGTTGCCTTGCTTTTCATTTGCCAAGAACGCTCTAGTTTTCACTCTTATAAAAAACCGAGTGTTCTTCTTTTTCTGCTACTGCTTTTGGTTTTTGTTTTCGCCTTGATTTGCATTCAGATCTTCTTGTACTTATTCATCAAGGTGTATTTTTGCCTCTGATATTTATTGGTTTTTCATCAAAAGAGGTGTTTATAAAAAGTTTGAATGGTGTTGGAAAAGAGAAAAAGCTTTATGCAAAAAAGTGGTACAAGAAGGAGCTTGTGTAGACTGCGGCTTAGGCTTTTTCGTGTCATGCTTGATGTCTTTTTGATAGTATGCTTAGTGGTTTTTCTGTAGCATGACTTGTCTCAAATAACTGAGATTGCTTAATGAGCTTTGAAAAAATCATGCGTTGTTTTAATTATTTGGAAGCATTATTTTGGTTTTCTCCTTGATGCTTTATTTGGGTTGACTTGGCGCATGCTCACACATGTTAGACTCTTACAAAGTCGCCAATAGCCTCTATGATCATTTAGTTTTTGACTTTTGATGCCATCTTATGCTTCTTTTAATGTCGCTTTGTCGCTTTGCATGATTATGGCCATTATTGCTCTCTTAGTTGGTCGCTCCCAGTCTTTTGCTAGCCCTCGCCTTGTACTGAGTATGAGCTCTACTCGTGCATCCAACTCCTAAAAACCAAGTTTGCCAAAGTGTCCACCATACATACCTACTAGCAATTTTCTATTCCAAGTAAATTTGACTTGCTTTTATTTTCTCTTCAAATTAAAATCTTACCAGTGTTATGCGAAAATTGATCAGTAAAGCTCTCACGAACCGGAAGGCACACTTTACTTTTTCCTGTTATTAAAAATTTGACATTGTGGTATCTTATGTTGAGTTGTTATGCTTGCAAGTTGTAAGTTGGAGACTAGCCCAGCCATGCCATCATGGGCAAGCTCTCAACATTGCACTTCTTATTTGAGTTGATATCATGATCTTTTGTTTATGGATGCTCGCGGTGTGAAATGAATTGGGAATCTTGTGGGGATCAAGGAGTTTGTATATGTGTTAGGGAAACGCCTGGGCCGCCAATCTAAGCCATGCATAATTCATGGTGGAAATTTGCAGCATACCCATAGTGGACATTCGACGACGCATCTCAAAATAAAAAGCTATACAATTGGTAAATAAAAGAGATGTCAAGGTGTTCATTGTCTGCTTGTCCTGTCATTTTGATGTGGGCTTGTTCCATGTCATCGGGCACGGAGGTACCCCATTGGCGGTTCTCGATGATACATATATACTTACAATGACAAGAGCCTTGCTTGGGCCTCTAAGTTTAGTAGCATGAGGTTTGGCTACTCGTATTCACGGGACACGAGGTTTTCAACTTATTATTTGTCAAGCATATGCATCATAATTGTTCTCGCATTAACTTTAACCATTCAAGATGCTTATGATGGGGGAAATGAGAGCTCAAAGCTGGTAAGTACCATAATTTTTGAAGGTTATAAAACTTGCAATCACTGCTTCCCTCAGCAAAGGGCCTTTCTTTTACTTTTATGTTGAGTCACCACCTTCTATCTTTATGCAGCATTAAGAGAGCATAGTTGTCATTCTTAGTATAATGTGCATTGTCCCAAAGTTTTCATTGATTGATTCATATTGTTGGTTTCACTTGTTCTCAAATTATTTGTATCTAGTCGCCCTCTTAAACTTGAAGGTGTCCTATGCATTTATGTTTTGCTCTCTTTGAAGGATAAGTTGAAAACCATTTATATGTTTTTCCTAATGATTTGAACACACGTTTGACTTTCATTGTTTCATTTTCATGATCTTTTGTTTGTGTTCATTTTCATGTTTATAACATGGTTGCTAAGTTTCTATTGTCAAGATTATATCTTTCATGCCCATGTTTTAAGTTCTTATGATCCCAGCTCACAAATGCTTACATATATGATCAAGATTGTGTAGGTGCATGTCACCTCAAAAATTATTCTTTGTTATCACTTACCTACTCGAGGACGAGCAGGAGTTAAGCTTGGGGATGTTTGATACGTCTCCAACGTATCTATAATTTTTGATGCTCCATGCTTGTTTTTACACCATTTGCCTACTGTTTCGTTACACTTCGTGGCACTTTTATGCATTTTCCGGAACTAACCTACTAACAAGTCGCCACAGTACTAGTTCCCTATTTTCTGTTATTTTTGTGTTTCAGAAGTGCTACACAGGAAATATTCTCGGAATTGGACGAAACAAGTTCCTGAAGTCTTATTTTCCTCGGAAGCTTCCAGAGATCCGAAGAGGAGTAGGAGGGGGGCCACGAGGGCCCCACACACCAGGGCGGTGCGGCCCAGCCCCTGGCCACGCCCCCTATGTGTGAGGGCACTTCGGGCCACCTCTGAGGATTCCCCTTCACCTATAAAGACCCCCTGACGGAAAAAACCTAAGTACCCGATCAATTTTCCAGAACAGATCGCGATCCGCCGCCGCCGTCGACCCGAAGATCAGGAGGGTCCAGAAGCTCTTCCCGGCACCCTGCCGGAGAGAGGAATCGCCACCGGAGGTCTTCTTCATCGCCATGCTTGCCTTCGGAGCGATGAGTGAGTAGTCTACCTTCGACTATGGGTCCATAGCAGTAGCTAGATGGTTGTCTTCTCCACCATGTGCTTCATGTTTAGATCTCATGAGCTGCCCTACATGATTGAGATCACCATTATGTAATTCTACATGTTTGGTTTGTTGGGATCCGATGAATATTCATGTTATGATTGAGTTGCTATACTGAAATATATCTTTTGTTATCTCTATGTTGTGTATGATCTTGCATGCTCTCCGTTGTTAGTAGCTATCTTGGCCGAGTAGTTGCTAGTGACTCCAAGAGGGGGTATTTATGCTCGATAGTGGGTTCATGCCTCTATTTAATCTAGGGGAGTGACAGAAACCTCTAAGGCTGTAGATGTGCTGTTGCTACTAGGGAGAAAACAACATTCATATGCTCAATGACATATGCTTTGTTTACATTACACACTTTGCTTAATGCAATTATCTGTTGTTCGCAACTTAATACTTGTGGAGTTCTCGGATTGATTCGCCACAAGTGGATTATTAGTCATAGATGCAGTTGGATGGCGGTCTATGTATTTTGTTGTAATGCCCAGAGTAAATCGCATAGTGATCTTCTTGCCATATCACGTTTATCTTTATTCTATCAATTGCCCAACTGTAATTTGTTTACCCAGCATGTGTTATTTATCTTATGGAGAGACACCACTAGTGAACTGTAGATCCCGGTCCTATTTCCATCATATTGCTATCACCTGTTTACTTTACTCGCATACTTCTACTGTTTTCCACTCGATACGCTCATAACCTTTGTTTCAAGCAAACCGGTGAGATTGACAACCTCATCGCAAGTTGGGAACAAAGTACTTGGTTGTGTTGTGTGTAGGTTCCGCGTTGCAGCTAGCAAGCAAAGCTTGGATGAGGCGCCATATATAAATTGTCCGAAGCTGTCGCAAACTAGCAAGCATCACCTTCAGTCGTATTGTCTACTTTTCTCCTGAACGATAAACCTTGGTTTCTTAACTGAGGGAAAAAATCTGCTGCTATACTCGTCACACCTTCCTCTTGGGATTCCCAACGGGCTGGTCATTCACCACGCATCAAGCAACAAATACGAGTACCCAAACCTCATGCTACTTTACTTAGAGTTCCAAGTAAGGCTCTTGTCATTGCAAGTATATACGTATCATCGAGAACCGCCAACGGGGTACCTCCGTGCCCGATGACATGGAACAAGCCCACATCAAAATCACAGGACAAGCAGACAATGAACACCTCGACATCTCTTATATTTACCATTTGTATAGCTTTTTATTTTGAGATGCGTTGTCGAATGTCCACTATGGGCATGCTGCAAATTTCCACCATGAATTATGCATGGCTTAGATTGGCGGCCCAGGCGTTTCTCTAACACATATACAAACTCCATGATCCCGCAAGATTCCCAATTCATTTCACACCGCGAGTATCCATAAACAAAAGATCACGATATCAACTCAAATAAGAAGTGCAATGTTGAAAGCTTGCCCCATGACGGCATGGATGGGCTAATCTCCAACTTACAACTTGCAAGCATAATAACTCAACATAAGAGACCACGATGTCAAATTTTTAAGAACAAGAAAAATAAAGTGTGCCATCCGGTTCGTGAGAGCTTTACTGACCAATTTTCGCATAACACTGGTAAGAGTTTAATTTGAAGAGTAGATAAAAGCAAGTCAAATGTACTTGGAATAGCAAATTGCTAATAGGTATGTATGGTGGACACTTTGGCAAACTTGGTTTTTAGGAGTTGGATGCACGAGTAGAGCTCATACTCAGTACAAGGCGAGGGCTAGCAAAAGACTGGGAGCGACCAACTAAGAGAGCAATAACGGCCATAATCATGCAAAGCGACATTAAAAGAAGCATAAGATGGCATCAAAAGTCAAAAACTAAATGATCATAGAGGCTATTGGTGACTTTTTAAGAGTCTAACATGTGTGAGCATGCGCCAAGTCAACCCAAATAAAGCATCAAGGAGAAAACCAAAATAATGCTTCCAAATAATTAAAACAACGCATGATTTCTTTCAAAGGCTCATTAAGAAATCTCAGTTATTTGAGACAAGTCATGCCACAGAAAAACCACTAAGCATACTATCAAAAAGACATCAAGCACGACATGCAAAAGCCTAGGCCGCAGTCTACACAAGCTCCTTCTTGTACCACTTTTTTGCATAAATCTTTTTCTCTTTTCCAACACCATTCAAACTTTTTATAAACACCTCTTTTGATGAAAACCAATAAAGATCAGAGGCAAAAATACACCTTGATGAAGAGATATAACAAGATATGAACACATATCAAGGCGAAAACGAAAACTAAACGCAGTTCTAGAAAAAGAAGAACGCTCGTTGAAATTGTAAGAATGAAAAACAGAGTGTTCTTGGCAAATGAAAAGCAAGGCAACTTCTCCAAAGGAATTTGTTGGGGTCCAACCATTTATTGCAGCATACAAAACTAAACTAAACTGAAAACTAAAAACAACTGATGCTCCAAGAAAAACGCATAATGCATGAAGCAATAAAAATATAGTGTCTTGAAAGGTGACCTGATTTTTGCCGATGAAGAAGGGGTGCCTCGGGGGCATCCCCAGGCTTTGACGCTTGTACTTCTTAGATATTTCTTGGGGTGATGCATGGGCATCCCCAAGCTTGAGCTTTTGTCCATTCTTCAACTCATCTCATCACTCTCCGATCCCTACACTTGAAAACTTCGTTCATACAAAACTAAACACAAATCTATTAGCAACATTAGTGTAAGCATAACATAGAATCAACCTCTTTTTGCTTCAGGTTTCAACCTAAAACCACCACATATAAAGCATATACTACTGTAGCAACTTCCCCAAAAGTTTCGTGATCAAAAGAACTCAAAAAGAAAGCGATAAAGCGGCAACACAAATATTGGCAGAAATCTGTCAAAACAGAACAGCTGACAAAGGTCGAATTTTTGAGGGGTTTTCTGTTGCTGAAATCAAAAAGTGTTCAACTAATGAAAGTTTGGATATAACCTGGGGCATATGCACAAGAAATATCAGGTACAAAAGATATACATAGAATTTTCACGAATTTTTATGGTGCACCACCGAAAACTGTTTCAGGACAGCAACATCCCCAAATCTTACCTCGCTCAAATTAGAGGATTCTCTTGGCACAAAAACGAAATAAAAAGGATAAGGAGAGGTTATTACAGTAGTAATAACTTCCAAGACTCAAATAAAAGAAAAATAACTGAATGTAAAAAAATTGGGTTATCTCCCAAGAGTGCTTTTCTTTAACGCCTTTGAGCTAGGCGCAGAAAATTGCGAATCAAGTAATATCAAGTGAGGAAGCATCAAGATCATAATTTGCTCTAAGAATAGAGTCAAACACTAATTTCTTTCTCTTTCTAGGGAAGTGTTCCATACCTTTCTTGAGTGGAAATTGATATTTGATGGTGCCTTCCCTCATATCAATGATGGCACCTACAGTTCGAAGAAAGGGTCTTCCCAAAATAATAGGACATGAAGCATTGCATTCAACATCCATGACAAGAAAATCAACGGGAACAAGGTTATTGTTAACCACAATAAGAACATCATTAATTCTTCCCAAAGGTTTCTTCTTAGCAACATCAGCAATAGGAACATCATAATAACACTTTTCAAGCGGTGGTAAATCAAGCATGTCATAAATTTTTCTAGGCATGATAGAAATACTAGCACCTAGATCACATAAAGCATGGCAATCAAAACCATTAACATGCATATCAATGATGGGTTCCCAACCATCTTCTAACTTCTTGGGAACAGAAGCTTTTTGCTTCAACTTTTTATCCCTAATTTTCATAAGAGCATTGGTAATATGCTTAGTAAAAGCAACATTTAAAGAACTAGCATTGGGAGTCAAAGCAAGCTTTTGCAATAACAAAATAACTTCAGATATATTGCAGCCATCAACATCAAAATCATCAAAGGAAATAGATCTATCATCTCCTACACTCCGAAAAATTTCAGCACTCTTTTGAGAAAAAGTTTTAGCAGTTTTAGGCTTTTTAACACAAAGAGTAGGAGTTTTCTCTACACCAATCAAAGTAAGAGGATTGCTAGCATTAGGAGCAACATCATTAGAGGTAGTAATGGTACATACCTTCATCTCTCTAGCCATCTCATCTTCTCTTTCCCACCTGGCATGCAATTCTGCTAGCATCCTAACATTTTCATCAATTCTAACTTGGATAGCATTAGCAGTAGCAAAAACATTGTTCTCTTTCACCTAATTAGGCAACACTTTTAATTTCAGAAGTCATCATGAGCAAGGCTATCAACTTTAGAAGCAAGAATATCAATTTTGCCTAACTTTTCCTCAACAGACCTGTTAAAAGCATTTTGCTTATCGATGAAGTCCTTGAGCATTACCTCAAGCTCGGAGGGCGTGGCCCTAGTGTTGTTGGAGGAATTACCATAAGAGTTACCATTACCATTGGTAGAAGGATACGGCCTATAATTGTTACTAGCAAAATTGTTCCTATAAGCATTGTTGTTAAAATTATTATTTCTAATGAAGTTTACATCAACATGCTCTTCTTGAGCAACCAAAGAGGCCAAGGGAACATTATTAGGATCTACATGAGTCCTATCATTTGAAAGCATAAGCATAATAGCATCAATCTTATCACTCAAGGAAGAGGTTTCCTCAATAGAATTTACCTTCTTACCTTGTGGAGCTCTCTCGGTGTGCCATTCAGCGGGAGCAGGTGGCGCAATAGGAGTGCAGATAAAATCACTATTGTTTGTGCTAGTAAAGTCACACAACTTGGTGTTTTCAGGAGTAGCTATTCTAGCAAACTAAAAGCAAACAAGTAAAAACAACTACAAAGGATTCTAATTTTTTGGGTTTTTGATAAAACAATGCAAGTAAAAATAAAGTAAAGCAAAACTTAAAACAAAGTAAAGGATGTGCGTGCGAAAACTCCCCTCGCAGAAGTCTTCTTCCTCCCCGACAACGGCGCCAGAAAAACTTGTTGATGGCACGATAATGGTGTGTGAAATGAATGAAGTAAATGACCGGCCAGTTGGAAAACCCCAAGAGCAAGGTGTGATGAATATAGCAGCAAGTTTTTCCCTTAGTTATGAAACCAAGGTTTAATTGTCCAGGAGGAGGATGTCAATACGACTGAAGGTGATGCCCACTAGCTTGCGACAGCTCTGGACAATTTATAGGGCGCCTCATCCGAGCTTTGCTTTGCAAGCGGCGACGTGGAACCTGTACACAACACAACCAAATACTTTGTTCCCAACTTACGATGAGGTTGTCAATCTCACCGGTTTGCTTGAAACAAAGGGTATGAGCGTATCGAGTGGAAAGTGATAGTAATATGCGAGTAAAGTAAATAGTGCGAGTAAAGTAAACAGGTGATAGCAATATAAAGGAAATAGGACCGAGGTCCACAGTTCACTAGTGGTGTCTCTCCATAAGATAAAATAATACAAGCTGGGTAAACAAATTATAGTTGGGCAATTGATAGAATAAAGACAACGTGCATATGATGAGAGGATCACTATGAGATTTACTCTGGGCATTACAACAAAATACATAGACCGCCATCCAACTGCATCTATGACTAATAATCCACTCACGGGGATATCGTCCGAACACCCCATGAGTATTAAGTTGCGAACAACAGATAATTGCATTAAACAAAGTGTGCAATGTAAATAAAGCATATGCCCTCGAGCATATGAATGTTGTTTTCCCCCTAGTAGCAATAGCACATCTACAACCTTAGAGGTTTCTGTCACTCCCCCAGATTAAATAGAGGCATGAACCCACTATCGAGCATAAATACCCCCTCTTGGAGTCACTAGCAATTACTCGGCCAAGATAGCTACTAACAACGGAGAGCATGCAAGATCATAAACAACATAGAGATAACATAAGATAAATTTCAGTACATCAACTCAAGCATAACACCAATATTTATCGGATCCCAACAAACCAAACATGTAGAATTACATAACGGTGATCTCAATCATGTAGGGCAGCTCATGAGATCTAAACATGAAGCACATGGTGGAGAAGACAACCATCTAGCTACTGCTATGGACCCATAGTCCAAGGTAGACTACTCACTCATCGCTCCGGAGGCAATCATGGCGATGAAGAAGACCTCTGGTGGCGATTCCCCTCTCTGGCAGGGTGCCGGGAAGAGCTTCTGGACCATCCGGATCTTCGGGTCGACGGCAGCGGCGGATCGCGATGTGTTCTGAAAAACTGATCGGGTCCTTAGGTTTTTCTCGTCGGGGGGTCTTTATAGGCGAAGGGGCATCGTCAGGAGTGGACCGAGGCGGTCTCACACATAGGGGGCGTGTCCCAACCCCTGGCCGTGCCGCCCTGGTGTGAAGGCCCCTCGTGGCCCCACTCTGTCTCCTCTTCGGTTCTCTGGAAGCTTCGGTAAATTTCTGGGCGACTGGCTTTGGTTTCGTCCAATTCCGAGAATATTTCCTGTGTAGCTTTTCTGAAACACAAAAATAGCAGAAAACAGGGAACTGGCACTGTG
The DNA here is from genome assembly GCA_007115705.1 of Dactylis glomerata. Taxonomy (NCBI): domain Eukaryota; kingdom Viridiplantae; phylum Streptophyta; class Magnoliopsida; order Poales; family Poaceae; genus Dactylis; species Dactylis glomerata. The sequence goes on from QXEO01000184.1 coordinate 3,089,864, forward strand.
GCAACTTGTTAGTAGGTTAGTTCCGGAAAATGCATAAAAGTGCCACGAAGTGTAACAAAACACTAAGCAAATGGTGTAAAAACAAGCATGGAGCATCAAAAATTATGGATACGTTGGAGACGTATCAGAGCTCACTCAATCTTATTCTTCAAGACACACTTGACATAAGCTCAACTCCCTTAAGACTAATCTTTGGATCACTCCTTGAATAACACCTTGGTCAACACATAATCTTCTTTTTACAACCTTGAATCCAACAAATGGTTCAAGCATTGTCTATGGACAAATCCTACACATATAACTCAATGCAACCATTAGTCCATAGGGATTGTCATTAATTACCAAAACCACACATGGGGCTCGACATGATCTTTCACTTAGCCTGGTTGCATATATAAAGCTAGGCAGGGGCACCCCTAGAGGAAGAACGAAAGACAACATAGATTACAGATCTTAGACTAGACAGAGATTAGACATAGATTAGATAAAAAACTCCTCCTACGGCGGCACCTTGTAAACACCATTGTGATCATATACTAGATTGCTAGCAGGATGTAGCGATCCTCCACCGCGGGGACGTGAACCTGGGTACGTCGTGTGCCAATCTCGATCCCGGAATCTCTAGTCGTTGCTCCCCCCGATCCTAAGTCCTTCATCTAGGACATTTGTCAAGTTAATCCCTCATCAATTGGCGCCGACCGTGGGGACCGCGACGACTGAATTTTATTATCCGGGCGAGATCCTAAATTTTTTCTTCATCGACATCAGCGACGACGCTTACATCGCCGCCACAACCAGCTACTACCAAGGCAACACGAAGATAAAAAGAGAAGAGCAAGTTGATCAAGACATTACTCGCGCGTGCGTGACAAGGAAAATAGGAAAAAAAGTTATTGGGAAGATCGGAAACTTTCAGCATCAAGGTCGCCGCTACAAGCGTCATCGACAAATCTCGCCGCGCCCGAAAAGGATCGCAGAAGTGGTGAAAGTGCAAACTTTGTATCCCTCGTGTTTTGTGTGTTAGATAACAACATTAGGAATTTTAAGTGTGTGTTAAGTGGTGCAGATTTTACAGCTCAAGAAATGACTATGTCACTGGGTTTGTTCCAGGCCGGATAATCCGGCCAGGGGCCGGATAATCCGCCCCCTCCGGCGAGAGGTCGAAAACGGCTAAGTCTTTTGCTCGGCGTCATGCAGTAACCGGGCCGGATATTCCGGCCAGGGGGCCGGATAATCCGCCCCTCCCCGGCGAGAGCTCGAAAAACTGCTAAGGACTTGGTCAGCGTCATGCAGTAATGGGGCCGGATATTCCGGCCAGGGGGGCCGGATAATCCACCCCCCCTTCGACGACCTCAGAATTCTGCTAAGGACCTGGGTTGGCGTCACCCAGTAAAGGGGCCGGATATTCCGGCCAGGGTGGCGGATAATCCGGCCAGCCGGATAATCCGGCCATACTTTGGCCGGATAATCTGCCCCTCCAGCTCAGCAACGGCTACATTTTGGGAGGGGCTATAAATACCCCTCCCCTTCTTCCACCTCAAGCTGCTCGTCCTGCACAAGAAGAACACCCCATTTGGAGCCACCAAATCCACAAGATCTCCTCCCTCAACCCACCAAAGCTCTTGATCTTTGGAGAATCGAAGGAGAAGGCCTTGATCTACATCCTCACCGAAGCGATTTGATTTCCCCTCTCTTTTGCTTGAGGGCCCTTGTGTCTTGGGTTCCCTTGTGTCCCTTGACCTTGATTTGTGTGATTGATATCTTGATACTAGTTGTTTGATTGCTTTGTGGTGCTTGGGAGCCTCCAATTCAGTTGTGGAGTTGTGCCCCAAGTTTTGTAAAGGCCGATTCCGCCTTGAGGAATCCCTTAGTGAAAAGTGAGCTAGGCCTTTGTGGCGGAAGCTTGCACCGGAGAATAGGGTGAGCCTTTGTGGCATTGGTTAGGCCTTTGTGGCAATGATGACCCACAAGTATAGGGGATCACAACAGTCTTCGAGGGAAGTATTACCCAAATTTATTGATTCGACACAAGGGGAGCCAAAGAATATATGTAAGCCTTAACAGATGAGTTGTCAATTCAGCTGCACCTGGAAACAGTCTTGCTCGCAGTGGTTTATCAGTAGCAACAGTTTTATAGTGGTGACAGTAGTGAAACAGTAACAACAGTAGTAAAATAGCAGCAGTAATAGTAACAGTTGTAAACAGTAGGAACAAATACTGTAGGCATAGGGATGGATTACGGGCGTTGCATGGATAAGATAATTCATGAAATCAATGAGACATGGGCATTGCAGATAAATAATGATAAAGCATCCTAGTACAAACAATCATAGGCATGTGTTCCGTATATAGTCGTACGTGCTCACAAGGACAAACTTGCACGACATCTTTTGTCCTACCAGCCTGTTGCAGCAGGGCCTCAAGGGAAACTACTGGTAATTAAGGTACTCCTTTTAATAGAGTACCGGAGCAAAGCATTAGCACTCGGTGAACACATGTGATCCTCACATCATAGCCATCCCCTCCGGTTATCCCAATTTCTGTCACTTTGGGGCCTCGGGTTCCGGACAACAATATGTGTATACAACTTGTAGGTAAGACCATAAACAACAAGTATCATCATAGAAATAATAACATGTTCAGATCTGAAATCATGGCACTCGGGCCCAAAGTGACAAGCATTAAGCACAACAAATTGCAACAATGTCATAGGCACTAAATAAAGATACTAGGCACTATGCCCTATCAATCTTATATCAAATTACATGAACAATCTCATCCAATCCCTACCATCCCCTCACCTACAGCGGGGGAATTACTCACACATGGATGGGGGAGTCATGGATGGTCGATGGAGTAGCGTCGGTGATGATGGTGATGAAGATCTCCTCCGAATCCCCGTCCCGGCAGGGTGCCAGAACGGAGTTTCTGGTTCCGAATCGCGGTTTCTGATGGCGGCGGCGCAGCGGAAGTCTATCTGGGAAAAATGCCGTCTCCCTGATATTATGTCGTCAGAGGGTATATGTAGGCGAGAGGGGAGGCCGAGAGGATGGCTGGGGCCTCCTCACGCCAGGGTAGCACGGCCAGGGCTGGGCCGCGCCACCAGTGTGTGAGGGGCCCTCAGGCCTCCTCTCCCTCCTGTCTTCTGGCTCCGTGGGTCTTCTGGTGAAATAGGATTTTTCATGATTTTTCCCGAATTTTTACTGAAAGTTGATTTCTGCACAAAAACGAGACACCAGAGCAATTCTGCTAAAAACAGTGTCAGTCCGTGTTAGTTGTATTCAAAACACACAAATTAGGGGAGAAACAATAGCAAAAGTGTTCAGGAAAGTAGATACGTTTTGGACGTATCAACTCCCCCAAGCTTAGCTATTTGCTTGTCCTCAAGCAATTCAGTTAACTACTGAGAGCGATAAAAGAAACTTTCACGAACACATTTGCTCATATGATGTATATATACTAACTATGTGATCAAGTACTCAGGCAATTCATAATGAGAGATATGCAACTAATGTCACCTCATAGTCAAGCAAGCTATGAAAGAGTGCCAATGCACTGATAACAAGTAACATGTACATAAGAAGCTACAAGATTGCAATATGCATAAATGATATGAAAGAGTGGTATCCCGCTTGCCTTTATTTGTAGAGCAAAACATAAATGCTGAGGCACCTCTGAAATTCAAGGGAAGACTAGAAATTAAAGATATCAAAGATACAAGCATCAAAGTTATACCACAATTAACCGTGTTCTGGGACAAGCACATTACACTAAGAATAACAGCTATGCTCTCAAGAAGTGCTTAAAGTTAGAAGATGGTGACTCAACACAAAGGTAAACGAATGGCCCTTCCAAGAGGGAAGCAGGGATTTAACATGTGCTAGAGCTTTTCATTTGTAAAACAGAGATAATTTTTTTATTTTGAGAGGTGGTTGTTCTATGTCAACGACTAGCAATGGGGACTTGCTATCTTCCATAATAAACAAGTGAGAGCGGTTCCGAGTTCTTTGAAATTTTGGCACATTGGTGCTCTTTTATAAAGCTTTGGCACTCCTCCCCACCTTTTTTCCTTTCTCAAACCATGGCTAACCGATTCCATCGGGTGCCCACCAACTTTCACATTCCATTAGAGGAGTGACGAGGGGTTAACTCGACAAATGTCCTAGATGAAGGACTTAGGATCGGGGAGATAGGGCGTCAGATGAACTCGAAGGTAAAGTTAGTCGAAATAGGTGTGTGTTGAAAATAAACTTGGGTGTTAAACCTGGCTTGCTTTCAATCTGCCCTCCACCGTCCCCTCCTGGCCCCTATATATAGGTGGCCAGGTCTCGAGGATCGGGTAGGGTACGATACAGATTACAATATCGACATACGGTAAGAACTCGTATTCGGCTATCATTACAATTGGGCCTAGCTTATCGGGCCTCAGGGGTACTCAACTAGCGGGCTCTATTAACTATACCCTTGTCAGTAGCCCCTGAGATTTTACCAGAATTGTAGATTCAGGTTCTAATCTTCAAATCTTCGACTTGATCAATTCTTCGACTTCTTCTCATCTTCAAATCTTCGACTTAGTCTTTTCGACTTATTTTCATGATATTCTTTCGCAAGGGGTTTTGATGAGCAAGCCTGACAACTCCGACGGATCAAGAGGTCAGTTAACTGCCGGAACAGATACTTGTCACCTACTTCAAATTCAATCCCCTTGGACTTGAATTCGGGATACCGGTCAAACCCATCCTTTTGCCTCATTTAGGACTTACAAAGAATGAATCCCAGTGGCTCTCAGGGTACCCAGTGCGTCCACCAGGATTTTCTTCGCATCGTAGACACGGATACATACCAGCAGAGCGCATCCATGTGCGTATACCAGGCCACACAGGACGGATCCCGGGGTCTTACCTTCGTGATAACTCGCGGCATTCGAGTTTCGTTGCGATAACGTAAGTCGAGAATCTTTATATTTCGCAGCCAAGTTTCTGACTGATAACACCAAAGAATTTTGGATTTTAAATTGATCTTCTTCGCTCCCGATGGGAGTAATCTCTCTTCAGTTTTATCGACTATGTAGTCTCCTTCTGCATCGCCAGTATTGATTATCTTATCCTCTATCGGGTGCGCGCTCAGCGCTCCCGATGGGAGTAGCCCCCGAGGCTATGTTTGGCTACTTGTAGTCAAGCATAGGCTCAAAGTTCGGCTCCTCTTTCTTCTGTGAACGTCTTATTGTTGGCGAGCCCCCCGAGTCCAAGTCGAGGTTTTCATATCATGCGACCCTAGTCTCCTTTTCTTATTTTTCTTCGTTGATATTATCGTCTGCTGTGCGCAGAATTTAACTCCTGCTGTAAAATACGTTTACGGGCTTTGTTGTAGCACGGGGGCCCAATAATACGTGCTTATAAATAAAGCATCTGCTGGTTAAGGTAAAAAACCCTGATCAGATTCCTCCTCCGCCGCATCATCTTCTCTTTCCATCTAGGGTTTTTCGAGGTTTCTCCCTTGTTCTCATGGCTGATGCTGAAGGTTCTCGTCTGACCCTTGGCTCCCCGGTGGCGCCACGAGGTCGGGGTCGCCCTCGTGGAAGTAAGAACAAGAACACCACGCCGGCTGCCGCAGGAACTTCTTTGGACGCTCCGGCTAAGCGTCGTCCCGGCCGCCCACCTGGTAGCAAGAACAAGCCCAAGGTGACTGACGCTGCTCCAGGTCCAATCGCTCCTCCTCCTGCTGCACCTCCCCGAATCTTTTCCTTCCTCTGCATTGCCATGGCGCAGTGCCGTGAGATTCAGCGCCTGCCGCTGAATTTTACCAAGTTCATGGATGGCCGCGAACTGCGAGAGGCGGTTCTCCGTGAACAGTCTGGCAGTGGCATCCCATACAAGGTGGAGGTGTGGTATGATGGCGACGGTGAGCAGTATTTTAAGGGCGGCTGGTCGCAGTTTGCAGAGGACCACGACATCCATCAAGGCTTTTTTATGGCCTTCGACTTCCACATCGGCACGTCGAAGTTCGACGTGAAGATCTACGACGGCACCCTTTGCCAGAAGAAGTATGAAGCTGAAGTCCACTTCCATTAGGACTTGTTTTTTATGTAATTTCGTTTGATAATGTCCTTGCTACCATGTTTATCTGTAATGAATATTTGCACTTGGTGTCGATGTTTTTGCTAGTACCAGGAAAACAAGTCATTGTTCTGAGGTATCCTTTTCCATCTATCGGGTTCTTTGCGAACCAATTTAAGAAGAATATCGGGTTCCTTTGCGAACCAAGGTGTTTCAATATTTATCGGGTTGCCTGTACAACCTTATAATGAAAAAAGTCTTCCAAGTCGCAATAAGAATTCCTTTCGTTCGACCCGAGGGTTGAAGCCCCCGAGGCGAAGAAGTAAAGATATTTGTACAATTTTGTCGAGTTCAACCCCAAAGAACCCGACCCGTGGCCTCATGTTCTGGGTTCAGAAGGTTAACTCGAATTTGCTGATAACACTATTTTTATTCTACGCGTAGAAATGCCGTAGCTGCTCTGCATTCCACGGGTTGCTCTCGTCCTTCCCAGTCTTCTTGTCTTGTAGCCGATATGCTCCTCCTGGTATTACTGCGGTGACGATGTAAGGTCCCACCCAAGGGGACTCCAATTTGCCGTGGCTGTCTTGCCTGAGTCGCAAAACTAAGTCTCCCACCACGAAGGATCGTGGACGAACTCGACTACTATGGTAGTTTCGCAGACTCTGTTGATACTGCGTAGCCCTTTCTAATGCTTTATCTCTTGCTTCATCTAGTGCATCGACATCGTCTTGCAATGCTTCTGTTGACGCTGTCTCATCATATGCTGTCACTCTTGGAGCCTCGTGTGTAACTTCGACTAGAAGCACGGCTTCCGCGCCATGGACCAGGAAAAAGGGGGTTTCTTGAGTTGCTGCATTAGGTGTAGTTCTTAAGCTCCAAAGAACGGAGGGCAATTCTTCTACCCAAGCGCTCTTGGCTTTCTCGAGAGGTGATAAGAGCCTCTTTTTTATCCCACTACATATCAGGCCATTGGCTTTTTCGACTTGCCCGTTTGTCTTCGGGTGCGCCACAGATGCGAATTTGAGCTTGATCCCTAATCCTTCGCAGTAACTCTTGAATTCCTTTGAAGTGAAATTTGTCCCGTTATCTGCGATGATGCTGTATGGTACACCAAAACAGAAAACTAATGACTTGATGAAGCTGATCGCTGCTGTAGAATCTTGAGTTGTTACCGGGGCTGCTTCCACCCACTTGGTAAATTTATCGACTGCCACTAGCATGTAGACATGCCCTCCTGGCCAGGATTTGTGCAACTTTCCCACCATGTCGAGGCCCCATTGCGCGAAGGGCCAAGATAATGGTATTGTTTGTAACTCTGCTGGTGGTGCATGCGGTCTAGATGCAAACCTTTGACATGCTTCACACTTTCGAACTATATCTTTTGCGTCCTCGATGGCTGTTAGCCAATAGAATCCTGCTCGGAAAGCTTTTGCCGCTATTGCTCTGCTACTAGCATGATGACCACATACTCCGCCATGTATATCTTTTAATATTGTTTGTCCTTCCTGGGGCATTACACAACGCTGCAAAACGCCAGTAATACTTTTCTTGTATAGTTTCCCCTGCAACACGACAAACGCTTTCGATCTTCGAGTTATCCTCTTGGCCTCCACTGCATCTTCTGGTAATTTCTTATTTATCATGTATGCAAGATATGGCTGCATCCATGTTTCTTCTATCATCATGACCTCCTCTGGTTCTGATGTAGCCCCCGAGCCTGCTGTAGTAGTCGAGCTTTTTGCACTTTTTATTGATCTTTCCACTATTTCCTCCCAAAATACTCCGGACGGCACAGGTAAACACTGTGACCCGATATTTGCTAAATTGTCGGCTTCTTCATTGCTGTTCCTGCTTATGTGCGAGACTTCGCATCCGTCGAACGTTCCTTCGAGATAATGGTACAAATTTTTGTAGGCCAGCATGTTGTCATTGATTGTGTCACATCTGTTCATAACTTGCTGGACAACAAGGTTGGAATCTCCGAATATTTTTAGGCGAGTTGCTCCACATGCTTTAGCCATCTTCATTCCGTGCAACAAAGCCTCGTACTCTGCTTCATTGTTAGAAGCCTGTGGGAAGCTCATCCTCAAGACGTACTTCAATTTGTCGCCATGAGGTGATATCAACACTACTCCTGCAGCTGCGCCTTGGACTCTTTTGGAACCATCGAAGTACATTGTCCAAACACTGGATAAATCTGGTGGTCCTGTGCTCTGCAGCTCCAGCCACTCTGCCGTGAAATCTGGCAAAATTTGCGACTTGATCGCCTTCCTTTTTTCGTACGTGATGTCCATGGGAGATAACTCGATTTCCCACAAAGAGACACGTCCTGTTGCTGAAGGATTATTCAATATGTTCGACAGTGGCGCCTCATTCACCACTATAATTGGGTGCACCATAAAGTATTGTCATAGTTTTCGTGCGGTTGTGAAGACACTGTATGCCAACTTCTGATAGTGCGGGTACCTTTGTTTTGTTGGAGACAACACTTCACTGATGAAATATACTGGCCTCTGAACGCCATGGGCTTTTCCTTCCCCACTTCTTTCGACTACTAATACTGTACTCACCACCTGATGGGTTGCGGCGATGTACAATAGCAGTGGTTCTTTTTCTTTTGGTGCGACCAGCACTGGTGGCGTGGAAAGCACTTTTTTCAACTGTGCAAACGCTGCGTCTGCTTCTTCTGTCCACTCGAATTTATCGTCTGACTTCTTCATAAGTGCATAAAAAGGAAGCGCCTTCTCCCCTAGTCGAGCAACGAAGCGACTTAGTGCCGCGACGTGTCCTGCAAGTTTCTGTACGTCGTGTAGTTTCGTGGGTTTCCCCATTGTCAAAATTGCTTGAATCTTCTCTGGGTTCGCCTCTATTCCTCGTGCTGATACCAGGAACCCTAAAAGTTGTCCTGCTGAGACGCCGAAAGAGCACTTTGTCGGGTTAAGCTTAAGCTTGTACCTGCTCAGGTTGTCGAAGGTTTCTGCCAAGTCAATGATTAGAGATTTCTCCTCTTTTGTGGTGATGACTACATCATCAATGTAGACTTGTATGTTGCGCCCTATTTGGCTCCCGAGGCAACTTTGCATCATCCTTTGATAAGTTGCTCCTGCATTTTTTAGGCCGAACGGCATCACTTGGTAGTAAAACACCCCATACGGTGTGATGAAGGCCGTTTTTTCTTCGTCTTCTTTCTTCAATTTGATCTGATTGTAGCCAGAGTATGCGTCCAAAAAGGAAAGCCTTGCGCATCCCGCTGTTGAATCGATTATTTGATCGATGCGGGGTAAAGGGAAGGGATCCTTTGGACAATGCTTATTGAGAGATGTGTAGTCGACACATACTCTTTGTACATCTGTGTTCTTCTTGGGTACTATGACTGGGTTCGACACCCAACTCGAAGTTTTGATTTCTCTGATGAATCCGGCATTTTCTAGCCTGTGCAACTCTGATGCTATCGCCTTCCTCTTAGGTTCATCGAATCGTCGTAGTGGCTGCTTAACTGGCTTTGCCTTGGGATCTACGTTTAATGCGTGCTCGACGAGTTCCCTGGGAACCCCTAGCATGTCTGATGGACACCAGGCGAAGATTTCCCAGCGCTCACGGAGGAACTCGATGAGCGCGCTTTCCTATGCGGGATCCAAGTTCACCGCAATTGATGTTGTCTTGTTTGCATCTGTAGGATGTACCTGGATTTTCTTCGAGTCCTGAGACGTGTCAAAAGCCTGATCTGGCAGGGATCGTCCAACGTCGGGTAGTACATTGTGATCTGTTTCTCCCTTTAACCTCTCGTACTCTGCTGTCATGCCGAAGGTTTGCGCCATCCTGCTAAATTCCCTGTCGCATGTATTGGCTACTTCAAAGCTCCCTTGTACTGTGATTGTTCCATTGGATCCTGGAATTTTTAATGCAAGATACGCGTAGTGTGGTACTGCCATAAACTTTGCAAATGCTGGGCGCCCCAGGATTGCATGATATTGCGACGGCCAGTCCATTACTTCGAATTCCAGCTTCTCTTTCCGGTAGTTTCCGCTACTGCCAAAGCAGACGTCGAGTTCTATTCTCCCCAGGGGGTAGTTTGCGGCTCCTGGTACTATTCCGTGGAAAGAGCAATCTGTTGGCTTCAGACTCGTCAGTGATATGCACATTGCCTTTAGGGTTCTGGCATATATTAGGTTTATGCCACTCCCTGCATCCATGAACACCCTTCCGATGTCGTACCCTCCTATTTGTGCCTTTAAAACCATAGGCGAGTGACCTGGCCTGGGGACCTTCCTCGGGTGGTCTGCTCTGCTGAACTTGACTGGTTGTTCTGACCACCGCAGGTATTCTGTGGTAGCTGGTGGTGATGATATTGCTAGGTTTACTTGCCTGGATATGCTCTTTCGCTCTTTCTTTGACTTGGGCACTGGTTGAATCATGGCTGATATGTACACTTTTGACTCTAGGTGTCTTGCTGGCCTTTGCATTTGATATCCTTGATTTCTGTGTCTTTCTCCTTACCTCCCTTCTTGTCTTGCGCCCATGGCGCTTTGCAACCTTAGGAATGTTCTGCAATCCTTCATCTGGTGATTTGAGACCCTTTTCCCGTCGAGATATGCGTAGTGGATTCGACAAGGTCCGCATAGCATATCCTCGGCCGAAGGACCAGAGTACCTCGATTTTTCTACTCCTTTTGCCTGAAACCTCCTACTTTCATATCCTTCCTCCTCTTCTAATACGTAACCCGCGGCTACCTGATTTTGCCCTCTATGGTTATCCCTGCTGCGGTGTCGTTTCCTCTGTCTACTTATTCTGTCGACTTCTGGCGAACGTCCTCTTTTGTTGTTATACGCGTCCTCTCCATCAGCAAATTTGTTGGCTTGTTCCATTAGCTCGGCTACTGTCGTAGGTCTTGTTCTTCCTATTTCTTCCACAAGATCTGAGCGACGAAGTCCTTCCGAAAAGGCGTCTATTGCTCGTTCGTCGGAGACTTCCTCTGCTGAGTTTTTGATTATACTCCAGCGTTGTATATAAGAACGTAGCGTTTCACCTTTCCTCTGCATACATGCTTTAACTTCCTCCAGTGATGTTGGGCGCTTGTAGGTGGAACGAAAGTTTCTTGTGAATTGACTTTCGAGTTCCCCCCAACTTCCAATGGATTCGTCGGGTAGGGTACTTAACCAGGACCGTGCGGCGCCGGTGAGGTGCAGTTGCAAGCTTTGCATTGCGGTCACCTTTGTTCCCCCCAATATCTGTACTGACTGCAGATAATCTGATAGCCATAAGGTAGGTTCTTGCGACCCGTCATACTTATTCTGGTCGTGTGGTAATTTGAATCCTTTGGGTACCCGCGTTTTGCGAACCCTACGGGTAAAGCATAACGCACCCATATCTTTATCGTCGTCTTCGTAATTCTCTTCCCTCCAAGCATGTCGCGATTTATTTACTCGAGCTTGTGCTATTATACTTCTTGCGTCCTCCTTCCTTTTCCGTCGCTTTTTCTCTTCTGATGATTCGCTATACTCGTCATCTGTGAAATTATATCTGAACTTTTCCTTTTGATTTCCCTTGGAACTTGTCGACTTCATCTTTGGACCATGTTCCCTGATTTTTCCTTCTACTATTCCGAGGCTTCGTATTGCTGCTCGATGCATATCTTCTCGTGGGTCCCCAGGTTTTGGTCTTGTAGCTAGTAAATACGCTTGCGCTGCTACTAATGCTGCCTCTGGCGTTTTTTGTATGAAGTCATCTCCCTCCTCTTCTAGATGCGGGGTAGGACTCCTTGAGTACCCTTCCTCTCTGTCGCGTGCTGTCGCCCCTCTATTGTGTTTTGGGTCTCCGCGCCTTTCTCTGCTGTATTCTGAATCTTCACTATAGTCTTCCCAGTATTCTTCCCTTGATATACTGTTGTTGTCTTGAAAAATCATGTTTCTTTCCTCCCTTAGTTTCTTCCTGTGTTGGTACAATGCATACTGGTATCCCATTAGAACTTCTCTTCTCGATCCTTCGGGTACTTCTGTACCATGATTAATAGCTGATTTGATCATTCTCCATTCACTAGCCGAGACATGGACCTTCTCCTTTTCCTTTTTGTTGTGATCTTTCATTTTGTCGACTTGCCTGTCGACCTTGTTGTTTCCTTCTTCTGCTTCAGTGATAATGACGCATAGCTGATGTATTTTGGAGACGCCGCTGCTTTCCACGGCGAAGTCCTTTCCGTTGTTGTGCGTCTGACACGCTTTCTCTTCTGAGTCGAAATTTTCCCGAATTTTGTCGCCTTTTCTGATTGACGCTTTTTCTAAGCTGACCGGCGAGTTTACCTCACTGGAAGAGCCTTCTGATGATTCCAATGTTTCCTCTGCTTCAGGCTCGTTTGCCAGCGGATCTGGTTTCGTCGAATCCGAGAGGCGAGACGAACCCGATGGCCCGACGATGATGCTCAAACTTCCAATGGTTAACTCCATCTCTTGAGTTCCGTCGAGTTCTGAACTGCTGTTGGCTAGAAGCGAAAAAGCCATCGAATTCATGATTCCAACGCCCAGAGTCCCCACGGTCGGCGCCAATTGACGAGGGGTTAACTCGACAAATGTCCTAGATGAAGGACTTAGGATCGGGGAGATAGGGCGTCGGATGAACTCGAAGGTAAAGTTAGTTGAAATAGGTGTGTGTTGAAAATAAACTTGGGTGTTAAACCTGGCTTGCTTTCAATCTGCCCTACACTGTCCCCTTCTGGCCCCTATATATAGGTGGCCAGGTCTCGAGGATCGGGTAGGGTACGATACAGATTACAATATCGACATACGGTAAGAACTCGTATTCGACTATCATTACAATTGGCCCTAGCTTATCGGGCCTCAGGGGTACTCAACTAGCGGGCTCTATTAACTATACCCTTGTCAAGGAGTGCTTTTTTTTCTTTTTAGAATTAGATTATAATGGTCTGACCAGCTCCCTTGCAAGATTAATGACGAGCAGATGAAGCTGCCTAGTCGAGGGGTACTTAATTTAATATGGAAGATAGCAATTCGGACCACTACGTCCCCATGAGCTAAAAACAGTGGCACAAAATGAGAAGTAGTTGAAAGTTTTGAAAGGTAGCACATGAAAATTTACTTGGAATGGCTTACAAATACCATGCATAGGAATTTATAGTGGACTCTTTGGAAAACTTTGTTTTTGGTAAATGGATGCACGAGTAGAGCTCATACTCAGTACAAGTGAAGGCTAGCAAAAGACTGGGAAGCGATAATCGAGAGAGCAATAACTGTCATAATCATGCTTGCGACAAAACAAAATTAATATAGGCATAAAAATGATACAAGAACTCTGAGGCAATTTAAATCATCGAGGCTTAATTGACTTTTTGTTCAGTCATATGCATGCTTGAGCATGTGCCAAGTCGATTCAAATGAAACTTTTCAGAGGTGGATACCACAATAACATACCATATTATGAATAAAACAAAGCATGCAAGCGTCTACATGACATGCTACAGGCTAATAGTAAATTGGAACTAATCATATGAAAGCAAGAACTACAAAGCATCCATTTGATAACATATACCTTACATGAACCGACTAAGCATGTCCACATAGATGAGTATATGTACAAAAATGAAAACAAATAGAGTTCATACCAGCCTCTTACCACATCTCGGATTGTCGTATGTCGTCATCATTGCTATTCACTTGTGTGGCTTGAATAATATAAAGTGAATACCAAGCTCCAATGGAGTAACGGGAGATTGAACTCTGCAACAACCTTTACAAAACCGAAGAAGAACAACAAATATTTTTGGGGTTTTCAATTTTTGAAACAAAAGCAGAAGGAAATAGCAAACAAAGCAAAATATTTTTGGATTTTTCAAATAGCAAACCGAAAATAGCAAGTAAAGCAAACCAAAGGTAGCAAACTTAAAAGAACCAAATAGAGAGAAACAACGGAAATATTTTTGGTCTTTTTGCGTTTTGGAAAGCAGAAGAAAGAACTAGAACAATAAAGAAGGTGAAACATGGATATACAAGGGTCCGACAAAATATGATATGTAGATGAGTGAATCGTCGGCGTACCTCCCCCAAGCTTAGGCTTTTGGCCTAAGTGGAGATCAATTTCGACTCTGATAGCTGCCCCAGGCTGGTGGGTCATCATAGGTGTAATCGTACCCCGGCTCTCGTGAAGATGAAGCTGATGGCGCATAATCATAATAAGGCTGCTCATATGGAAAGTTCGTAATGTCGGAGGGCTGGCCCGACTCCTCGGCGCACTCCTCATCGTGCACAGGCGGCGGGTGCTCCTCTACGTACACATCAAGCTCATCTTCCGTATGTGACCATCCATTCCTGCGATCAAGGTTAAACAAAAGAGGTGCAGGCAAACGGACTGATCGATTAGTCTTCACTACCCTCCAGGTAGTCTTCTTGAAAAAGGTTAGCTCAAATGTTAAATTAATCAAACTAGCAGGAGGAGAAATAAACTTATGATGAATCATAGAATTAAGATCCAGTTTCTCCTCGGGGAACTGCAGATCTAGAAAATCAGGTACAACACCATGCAAAGCTAACAGGCGTGAAGCTATAAGTCCTCCACAAATCCCCCCTTTCTCACGGTTAATATCAACACGGAAAGCTATTAAGGCACCCAAATGGTAAGTCCTATCACGCCTTAAAGCAGCAGCAATAAAAGCTAGATCATGAAGAGATAATTTACTTGCAGATTTCCTAGCAAGAACACATTTGGTAATGAAGAAGGCAAAATATCGAATGGATGGGAGATGAATATTTCGAGTTTTATCACCCTCTCCTGTGAAGCTTCTTCCTTGACAAATCTCCTTGTATAGTTCTAACAATGGCCTAGGTTGTCCCCTTATCTTCTCAAGCGATCCCCACTGTGGTACTCTAATGGCTGTACAGAAAACATCAAGAGGCAAGTCCACAGATTTGTTATAAATTTTATAATGAACCATGGGGTTAAAAGTGGACCAACTAAATCTGAAATCCTGCACCACAGACATTGTTAGTTTAACATATTGGGGAGGTTCACCCTCAACAAAATACTCCAATCCTGCATTAGAGAGTAAGGTTTGAAAATCCTGCAGAATTCCGGCAGCATTCATGAACGTTGAGCATGGATAGTGTGAGGGAAAGACCTTCTCTTCACGATGAACCTTCATAACTTCATGCACTTCTAGTTCATGTTGAGAGAGTTG
The DNA here is from genome assembly GCA_007115705.1 of Dactylis glomerata. Classification (NCBI taxonomy): domain Eukaryota; kingdom Viridiplantae; phylum Streptophyta; class Magnoliopsida; order Poales; family Poaceae; genus Dactylis; species Dactylis glomerata. The sequence continues at coordinate 3,105,104 of QXEO01000184.1, forward strand.
ATATGCATTCTCCTCCATTTCTGAAATTTTTGACAAACCTCATAAAAAGTGATTTTACGACAAGCAAGTGTAGGAAACTACTATAGTGAGTTACTAGAGAGCTATCATGCATCAAAATAGCAATTCTAAGCAATAGAACAAGCATGCATACTCATTTATACTGTCACCTACAAAGCTAAAATACTCAAGAAATACTTTACCAAAAGAAATTCTACTTGGACAAGTGGAGGATTCACATATCGGAGAACAAATGATCCAAATTTCAGCAGAAATGTTGGGCTGAGCAAGGAGATCGAAAAATCGAGGTGAAGAACAGCAAGAACTCGGGTTTGAGCTGGGTGTATCGTTGTTTTCGGGAGAGAGAAAGAGCTGGGGAAGAAGAGATGAGTGAGGGGCCAGGTGGGGCCCTCTCACACCTGGGTGGCGCGGCCAGGGCTGGGTCGCGCCACCTATGTGTGAGGTTGCGTGGCAGCCCCTCCTGGTGCCTCCCAGGTGTTTCTCTGCCCCATTTTTGACATAAAAATTTGTAAAGAATTTTCTGGAATTTTTCGAGAAACTTAATTTTCGAGGATTTTTCAGAAATTGGCATATCGATAAAAATTCAGAAAAACGAAGATGAAGAGATTTCAAGCAAATCAAACTAAGCATGCAGCAGCTCTGAGATACTCTTAATCATGTAACTAAACTAAAGGAATAAAATTTATGAAAGTGAATACAAGTGAGGTGGAGTGGATGCGGTGAAAACGAAGTTTCGTTCATATAAAATCACTTTGTTAACAAGGTTGATCAAGTCTTGTTACCAAACTAACTTTGCATGAGGCAAAACTTTGCACTTCACTAAATGCTTATGTTACCTCAACTTTGATAGGCATAGTCCCAACCATAACAATTTGATATTCTTCCTTGGGCTTTCGCTCTGAACAAATAATTTGACCAACTTTGATGGTCTCAACATGCTTGATTGAACTTATAGCATTCTTCCTATCAATCTTCTTGGGAAAATAGACCATATACTCTTTGTCATTGACATTAAAAGTGACTTTTCCTTGATTGCAATTAATAACAGCACCTACGGTATTTAGAAAAGGTCTCCCAAGAATAATAGACATATTATCATCTTCAGGCATTTCCAACACAACAAAATCAGTTAATATTAAACAACTGTTAGCAACTTGAACAGGAACATTTTCACATATACCAATAGGAATAGTAGTAGACTTATCAGCCATCTGCAAAGATATATCAGTTGATACTAATTTTTCTAAATCAAGTCTCTTATAAAGAGAAAAAGGCATGACACTAACTCCAGCTCCCAAATCACATAAAGCAGTTCTAACATAGTTATTTTTAATGGAGCAAGGAATAGTTGGTATACCTGGATCTCCAAGCTTCTCTGGAACTTTACCATCAAAAGAATAGTTAGCAAGTAGTGTGGAAATTTCCTCACTAGGAATTTTCCTTTTGTTAGTGACAATATCTTTCATATACTTTGCATAAGGAGGCATTCTAATAGCATCAGTCAAAGGGATTTGTAAAAATAAAGGTCTCATCCATTCACAAAACCTGTTGTAGTGTTCTTCTTCCTTGGACTTGTGTTTCTTACTAGGAAAAGGCATTGGTTTCTGTACCCAAGGTTCTCTCTCTTTACCATGCTTGTTGGCAATGAAGTCTTCTATGGTGTACTTTGCATTCTTATCAATCTTCTCTGGTTCTTCTTCAACTTCTTCTTTATCGGAAGCATCTCCTGGTTCAGTTTCAGCATCAGAAATAGAAACACTGTTAGGATCTTTACCTGCATCAGAGGATTCTGTAGTTGTTTTATGCTTCTTCTTCTTCTTCTTAGAAGGAATATCATCACTTGCAGTTCGTTGAGAATCTTGCTCGACCCTCTTAGGATGTCCTTCAGGATATAATGGGTCTTGAGTAGCAGCACCACTTCTTGTGCGTATTTCACATGCTTGCTTCTCTCTTGCAGCATTAACTAGCAAGTCTTTTTGCACCTTGGTAAGCTGATCAATTTGTGTTTGAACCATTTAAAAATGTTTAGCAAGTATCTTTACATCATTGGCGGTTCTCTCCACAATATCCTGCAACTTGTTAATAGCTCTAGAATTTTCCAACAAATGATTATGCACCATTCTACTAAAATTTTCTTGCTTAACAATAAAATTATCAAATTCATCTAAGCATTGATTAGGAGGTTTAGTATAAGGAATATCTCTTTCATCAAAGCGTTGGAGAGAGTGTACCTCAATAGTTGATGAGTGAGGGATTGGCTTGCATAATTCTTCTATAGGAGGTAAATTCTTCACATCTTCGGCCTTAATACCTTTCTCCTTAAGAGATTTCTTAGCTTCCTTCATAACTTCATCATTTAATTCAATCATCCCTCTCTTCTTCGGCGTAGGCTCTGTAGATGGCGCAGGGGTGGGTGCTGGTGTTGGCTCAACTAAAGTCCAATCATCATGATTCCGGCTTATTTTAGCCATTAATTCTTCAGCATCAGCCGGAGTTCTTTCCCTGAAAACACAACCAGCACAACTATCCAAATATGACTTAGATTCATCCGTTAGTCCATTATAAAATATATCAAGGAGTTCATTTTTAGGCAATGGTTCTTTAGGCAGAGCTCTAATTAAAGAACAAAACCTCGTCCAAGATTCAGGCAATATCTCTCCTTTTCCTATTCAAAATCAAAGATTTTCTGCACAGCAGCATGTTGAGCACTAGCGGGAAAATATTTCTGAAAGAAAGCATTAACGAAAGCAATAGGACTAGTAAGAGATCCAGGAGATAAGCTATTAAACCAAGTTTTAGCACCATCTTTCAACGAGAAAGGAAAAATCTTAGCAACAAAGTAAGTGCGGAGCTTAATATCATCAGAAAACAAATTACTCAAAGTAGAAAGCTCATTCATGTGCTCCATAGCACTCTCATCTTTAGTACCACAGAAAGGAGTTTTCTCAACAATAGATATGTAAGATAAATCCAAAGAGAAATCATAATCCTTGTCTCTAATATTTATGGGAGAAGCAGCAAACTTAGGATCAGGAGACAAATTATATCTAACAGAACGTCTTGCAAGAAGTTCTTTAACATTACCAGCATTACGAGCAGCACGTGCTTTAGCAATAAAATCATCATTAAGCTCAATATAAGCATCATCATCATAATCATCACTAGGACATTCCCTAGACTCAGGTGAACTAACAGGTGTAACAGTGGTGTTTCCCAACTTAGCTCTAGCAATAGTAGCTTCTAAAAAGGAACCTAGTGAACCACTCTCATCAAGCATAGTAGAAGCATCATCTAAATTATCAGTGGCATTTTCAATCTCAGCAGAAGTAGTAGCAGTAGTGTGTGGGTGTGGTGGTGTAAGCAACTTACTCATAACAGATGGTGAATCAAGAGCAACAGAGGTGTTGAGAGTCGTACCTCTTCTTGTAGTGGATGGCAATATAGGAACTTTTCCATCACGAGGTTTACCCATGATGAAATTATTGCAGCAAACAATATGAATACCAAGTGAACTTACAAATAAAGCTATGCTCCCCGGCAACGGCGCCAGAAAATAGTCTTGATGACCCACAAGTATAGGGGATCGCAACAGTCTTCGAGGGAAGTATTACCCAAATTTATTGATTCGACACAAGGGGAGCCAAAGAATATATGTAAGCCTTAACAGATGAGTTGTCAATTCAGCTGCACCTGGAAACAGTCTTGCTCGCAGTGGTTTATCAGTAGCAACAGTTTTATAGTGGTGATAGTAGTGAAACAGTAACAGCAGTAGTAAAATAGCAGCAGTAATAGTAACAGTTGTAAACAGTAGGAACAAATACTGTAGGCATAGGGATGGATTACGGGCGTTGCATGGATAAGATAATTCATGAAATCAATGAGACATGGGCATTGCAGATAAATAATGATAAAGCATCCTAGTACAAACAATCATAGGCATGTGTTCCGTATATAGTCGTACGTGCTCACAAGGAGAAACTTGCACGACATCTTTTGTCCTACCAGCCTGTTGCAGCAGGGCCTCAAGGGAAACTACTGGTAATTAAGGTACTCCTTTTAATAGAGTACCGGAGCAAAGCATTAGCACTCGGTGAACACATGTGATCCTCACATCATAGCCATCCCCTCCGGTTATCCCAATTTCTATCACTTTGGGGCCTCGGGTTCCGGACAACAATATGTGTATACAACTTGTAGGTAAGACCATAAACAACAAGTATCATCATAGAAATAATAACATGTTCAGATCTGAAATCATGGCACTCGGGCCCAGAGTGACAAGCATTAAGCACAACAAATTGCAACAATGTCATAGGCACTAAATAAAGATACTAGGCACTATGCCCTATCAATCTCATATCAAATTACATGAACAATCTCATCCAATCCCTACCATCCCCTCACCTACAGCGGGGGAATTACTCACACATGGATGGGGGAGTCATGGATGGTCGATGGAGGAGCGTCGGTGATGATGGTGATGAAGATCTCCTCTGAATCCCCGTCCCGGCAGGGTGCCAGAACGGAGTTTCTGGTTCTGAATCGCGGTTTCTGATGGCGGCGGCGCATCAGAAGTCTATCTGGGAAAAACGCCGTCTCCCCGATATTATGTCGTCAAAGGGTATATGTAGGCGAGAGGGGAGGCTGAGAGGATGGCTGGGGCCTCCTCACGCCAGGGTGGCGCGGCCAGGGCTGGGCCGCGCTACCAGTGTGTGAGGGGCCCTCAGGCCTCCTCTCCCTCCTGTCTTCTAGCTCCGTGGGTCTTCTGGTGAAATAGGATTTTTCATGATTTTTCCCGAATTTTTACTGAAAGTTGATTTCTGCGCAAAAATGAGACACCAGAGCAATTCTGCTGAAAACAGGGTCAATCCGTGTTAGTTGTATTCAAAACACACAAATTATGGGAGAAATAATAGCAAAAGTGTTCGGGAAAGTAGATACGTTTTGGACGTATCAGGCAACCACACCCCTCCAACGTAGACGTACTTCCCCTAAAAAGGAAGGAACTACGGGAATTACATCCGTGTCTCCGTGTGCTCCACTCTCGGTTACCTCTATCCTTTATTGCCTTTACTACTTGTATCTTGCTTAGCTTGCTAGTTGTCATATAGGTAAATTCACCTTAGTTGCATATCTAGAGAATTTACCTTTTGTGTCAAGCCTAAATTGAAAAAGAATTAAAATTTGAGTAGCACCTATTCACCCCCCCCTCTAGGTGCCCATACGATCCGTTCAATTGGTATCAGAGCCTCGGCTCTTTATTCGGGCTTAACCGCCTAAGAGTATGGACACCTCTCCGAAAGAGGGCTCGGGTCAAGTTTCCATGGGTGAGTTCAAATCTTTGGAATCATCCATGACTTCCATGACATCTCAAATAAGCGAGTTGCGTGAAATGATAGCGCAACTCATGCAAGCTAAAACTGCTAATGATCCTCCACCTTTGGAAAAACCCGCTACTCCACAAGTGGAGAATGTGGGGATAGATGAGGAGGGTGCCGACAAAGGTACCGATGCTAAGTCTTCCACCAAGGGCGATGGGAAAGGTGAATTCCCACATTGGTATTCACCCGACCCGCCGGTTCCTCATCCTCATATTAACAATAGAGGAGATCCACCTAAGCTTGATGCATTAAACTTTGGTCAATGGCAATATCAAATGATCTCTCATATGCGCAGTTCTTGCATCGAGCTTTGGAGGATCGTTGAGGAAAGATTCAAGGTCGTGGATCCCAACAACATGACAAGAAGAGAGACGGTCGATAGTCAACTCAATGCTACCGCTCTTCACATGATTCAAGTCACCGTTGGGTCCAAGGACTTGCCTCACATTCAACACTTCTTCACCGCCAAAGAAGCTTGGCAAGGACTCTCCGACATCTTTGTTGGCAATGAGAGCATGAAGAAAACGAGATATGTGGCCTTCTCAAATCAAGCGGAGGGGTTCTTCATGATGGATGGTGAGGACCATCAAGAGATGTATAGAAGACTCAAGGCTATCGCTACCACCTTCAAGAATCTCGGTGCTCACCATATTGATGATGAGTGGATCAAGATGAAGTACATTCTTGCTCTTACTCCATATGAGCCCGCGGATGTGAAGAGTGTTCAAGGCAAACACAACTTCAATGAGATGACCTCCAATCAAGTGATGCAAGAGATTCAAGCCTACAAGGTTGCCGCACAAAATGCGGAAGATGCTCGTGCTCATGCCATAGGAATGCAAAGAAGCTCCAATCTTGCATTAAAAGCTAGTGTGGTTGAGAAAGAGGTTCCTCTTCAAGCAAGCATTGAAGCAAGGCTAGAGATGTGTCCCGAGGACATAAGACATGAGTACAATGAGCACATGTCCTTCTATGGAAAAACCTTTTGGGTTGATCCACACAAGGCTAAAGAAGACAATCAAAGAAGAAGCAAGTCAAGTGGCTATCAAAGGAATGACAACAATGGTCAAAGAGTGAGGACATGCTACAATTGCAATGATAGATTCCACTTTGTTGTCGAGTGCCCTTATGAGAAGAGAGAAGACCATGGTGGAAAGCTCATCCTCAAAAGCAAGACCAAGTCACCATCAAAGAAGCCATTCGTGAAGAAGGGTGGACCAAAGAAGAAACAACCAAAGTTTGTGTTCTTGACTCAAGAAGAGTACTCCGCAAGTGAGAGTGATGAAGAAGAAACCACAACTAGTGAGATGGCCGCAATGGCAACCACCTCCACTTCCTCCACATCACTCTCTGAATCTCCCAATGAGGACTCTCTCGTCAAGAACGTCAAGTGCCTTATGGCCAAGTCTTCCGAGGTATCACCCACACCTTTCTCCTCCTCTAAGACAAATGATGCTCCCTTGAATGATCTTGCTAGTCTTAGAGTAAAGGAAGAAATTGTTGCTTTTGATGATTATGTGTCTAGTGTAGATGGTGTTCACAAGCTACACTTTGAACGTCTATTGAGCCAATATGGTAAAACTCTTGAAAAACTAGATGAACAAATGAGGCTTGAAAAAGAATATGCTCAAGATATTGCCTCACTAAAAGAGTCTCTTGAAGAAGAGCAAGAGGAACGAGCAACTCTCGAAGAGAAGCTCGATTCCATTGAGGAATCTAATAATGAAGTTGTTTCCAAACTCATTAAAGAGCGAGACCATGCTCGTGCTAAAGTAAAAATGCTTAAAAAGGAAAAGGTTGAATTTGGTGTTGGTCATGATATACTTGTTAAGGATTTAGAAGATCTTGACAAGGCTCACAAGGCCTTGAAAAGTGAACACTCTATTCTTACCAAGTCACATGAACAACTTCAAATTCAATTGACTAAGAATGATGTGCCTAGTTCTTCTACTTCTACTTGTGATCATGCAAATGTTATTGAAGAAAATGCTAGGTTGAAAGATGAGCTAGCCAAGTCCACCATTCCCATAGGTGAGAAAAATTTGAATGACCTTTTAAGTAAGCAAAAGGCATTTAATGATAAGACGGGGATTGGCTATGTCTCAAAGAAGAAGAAGAACAACAAGAAAAAGAAGGCCAAGCCCGCTCAAGCAAAGAAGGATCCTATTGTGGGTGGCAAAGCTACTCATGATGATCATGCGGGAATTGCTAACCCTCACTATGTTTTATTTCGTGATTATTATGGTGATGTTTATGCAAAATATGTTGGTCCAAATGATGGTTATGTTGCTTGGTCTATTTGGGTTCCAAAGACCCTTGTTGCTAACAAAAGAGGACCCATTGAGAAATGGGGACCTAAAACCAAGCAATAATCTCTTGTAGGACTATGCTTCCGGTGGATCAAAATGGGTGCTTGATAGTGGATGCACAAGTCATATGACCGAAAGCAAGGAGATTATGACGGAGATGAGGCCTAATGACAACAACATAACCGTCACTTATGGAGACATGTCACAATCCGAGGTATTGGGTCTTGGCAAGGTGGTGGTCACACCGGATATTTCCCTTGTGGACGTCATGCTTGTTGAGACCCTAGGTTACAATTTACTTTCAGTTCGTGCACTTGGTAAGATGGGCTTTGCCGTCTTCATTGATAATGAAATTGTGGTACTCTTGTGGAGCAAGTCTCTAAAGGTCGCTTTCGTTGGGCACATTGAAAACAACTTGTATGTGGTGGACTTCTCGGGGAAAACCACTACAAGTGCAATGTGTTTATTTGGAAAGGCCGATGTGGGTTGGCTTTGGCATCGCCGACTAGCCCATGTCAATATGAGAACTTTGCAAAGCCTTCACAAGGGTGGCCACATACTTGGACTAAAAGAGAATGTTTCTTTTGCCAAAGATTGTGTTTGCAGGGCTTGTGTTCTAGGAAAAATGCATGATTCTCCCCACCCAAGCAAGACTATCATTTCTTCCAAGAGGATCTTGGAGCTCCTTCATGTGGATCTTTTTGGTCCTCCCTCTCATGCAAGTCTTGGTGGGAAGAAATATTGTTTGGTGATTGTTGATGACTATTCAAGATATACTTGGGTCTACTTCTTCAAGCATAAGAGTGAGACTCAACAAACCGTCATCGACTTTGCCAAGGAAATTGAACGTCAACATGGGCAAACTATTTTGGCAATTAGAAGTGACAATGGCTCAGAATTCAAGAACTACACCTTAAATGGGTTTCTCAGTGATGAGGGGATACGTCATCAATATTCCGCTGCATACACCCCTCAACAAAATAGTGTAGCCGAAAGGAAGAACCGGACTCTTATGGATATGGCTAGGTCCATGTTGGTGGAGTTTAAGTCTCCATACAACTTTTGGGCCGAAGCTATCTCTACGGCTTGTCACTCTTCAAACCGGCTCTTCCTTCGCAAAGGCCTAAACAAGACTCCATATGAAATACTCACCGGAAGCAAGCCCAACATCTCCTACTACCGAGTTTTCGGGTGTAAGTGTTTCTTTCAAAGAAAAGGAGTTTGTTTAGGTAAATTTGATCCGAAAGCAATAGAAGGTATTTTTGTTGGTTATGGTGCCGAATCCCACACTTATAGAGTCTTCAACAAGTCCACCGGACGTGTTGAAGAATCTTGTAGTGTGGTATTCGAAGAGAATGATGGCTCCCAAGGGGGGCGAGATGTTGTTTCTTTTGATGTAGATGATGAAATACCTCGAGAAGCCATAGGAAGAATGGGCGTGGGATTTTTTAGCCCCATTGAGGGACACCTTGTGGCGGACCGAGAAGGACTATGCTCTACTCAAGTGGAGCCTTCATCTTCACAAGCTCAACAAGCCTCTCCCAAGGAAGCAACTAATGCACCAACCGATGAACAAGACAAGGACCTTCATGAAGAAGAAGGGGCACCACCATCCTCTCCGGTTATCTCAACCGCCCCCAATTCTTCACATGACCAAGATCAACCTACTCATGAAGACAATGATGATCAAGGTCAAGTAAATGGTCAAGACGGGGACCAAAATGATCAAGATGATCAAGTGATTCCTCCAAGGTCAAATGAGGAGATCGAAGCCCGTCGCAAGAGAAGAGTTGAAAAGGATTTGGAACTTAAAGGTCATACCCTTGAGAGGGTTATTGGAGATTTAAGGAGCAAAGTGTCAACCCGGAGGCAATTGGCACAATTTAGCAAACATCATGCCTATATCTCCATGGTTGAACCCAAAAAAGTATTTGAAGCTCTTGAAGATCCGGATTGGTTGGATGCTATGCATGAGGAACTCAATAACTTCAAGCGCAATAATGTATGGGTGTTAGTGGAGAAGCCAAAGGAGTGCCGCAATGTGATTGGCACAAAGTGGATATTCAAGAACAAGCAAGATGAGCATGGAATTGTTGTGAGGAACAAGGCAAGATTGGTTGCTCAAGGTTTCTCTCAAGTTGAAGGCATTGACTTTGGAGAGACTTATGCTCCCGTGGCTCGCCTTGAGTCCATCTGTATCCTTCTTGCATATGCCACTCATAATAATTTTAAGTTGCAACAAATGGATGTTAAGAGTGCCTTTCTTAATGGTCCATTGAAAGAGGAAGTGTATGTTAAGCAACCCCCGGGGTTTGAGGATCTCAACTTCCCTAACCATGTCTACAAACTCCATAAGGCACTCTATAGCCTTAAACAAGCCCCACGTGCGTGGTACGAGCACCTTAGGGAGTTGTTAGACCGTGGGTTTGAAGTTGGGCAAATCGATCCCACTCTTTTTACAAAGAGGGTCAATGGGGAGCTTTTCATATGCCAACTATATGTTGATGATATCATCTTTGGCTCTACTAACAAAGCTTTTAATGATGAATTCTCAAAGCTTATGACCCATAGGTTCGAGATGTCTATGATGGGCGAAATGAAGTTCTTTCTTGGTTTTGAAATCAAGCAATTGAAAGAAGGGACTTTCATTAATCAAGCCAAATATGTCCAAGACATGCTCAAGAGGTTCAAGATGAAGGAACTAAATGGGGCCACCACACTAATGGCCACTAAATGTCATCTTGATCTAGATCCCAATGGTAAAAACATGGATCAAAAGGTATACCGTTCTATGATCGGTTCATTGCTTTACCTTTGCGCATCTAGACCCGATATTGTGTTGAGTGTAGGTGTGTGTGCAAGGTATCAAGCCGCTCCTAAAGAAAGCCACCCTATGGCGGTTAAGAGAATCTTTCGATATTTGGTTCATACCCCAACTTATGGTCTTTGGTACCCTAAAGGCTCGGATTTCTCTCTTTGTGGCTTCACGGATTTGGATTGGGCCGGTGACAAGGATGATACGAAATCAACCTCCGGAGCTTGCCAATTTCTTGGTAGGTCTTTGGTGTGTTGGTCTTCTAAGAAGCAAAATTGTATATCTCTCTCCACCGCCGAAGCCGAATACATTGCCGCCGCAAGTGGATGCACTCAATTGTTGTGGATGAGGCAAACTTTAAAGGAATATGGTGTCAATTGTGACAAAGTGCCTCTTTTATGCGACAATGAAAGTGCTATCAAGATTGCCTATAATCCGGTGCAACATTCAAGAACCAGGCATATTGAGATCCAGAATCATTTTATTAGAGATCATGTTGCCCGTGGTGATATTGAGCTTGCATATGTTTGCACCAAGGACCAACTTGCCGATATATTCACGAAGCCTCTTGATGAAGCAAGATTTGGATATTTGAGGAATGAGCTAAATATCATCGATTCAAGGAGTGTGGCTTGAACATCTTGCAAATACACCTATATTTCAATGCTTATTTGGTTTAGGTGTGGGCATGGAGATAGGGGGAGTGCGGTCCTAATTAATTGGGCTATCTCTCCCCCCATAATGCTGATAGTAATCATATCATTCTCTTTATATCATTTTTGTGATATATGAGCTTCAATGACGAGTAGTGGTTATGGACCCAAGATACATCTTCGCGGTCCAATGCCATAACACTCAAACATGGTGGCTTCGGCCACCGACCTCTTCTTTTCGAAGAGTTGATTCCTTGCATATCTTATTTGAGGTCTTGGTGTTCTTTCTTAGTGTTGTATCTTATTTCGATATGGGAAGGCACTTGCATTGGATTTTTTGTTGATTTGCTCTTGCAATGTCAAGTGCCGAGAACCACTCCTTGTTTGCTCTCTCACCTAAGCCATCCTATCTCAAGACATCTAATCTTTGCACACGAGTTCAAATTTTTCGTCAAAACAACATCTGTTTTTGAAAATTTTGAGTGGTCTGTTTTCTGGCTCCCAGGCCAGAATATCCGCCCCACTGGGCGGAATATCCGGGGGGGGCGGATAATCCGCCCCCCGGGCCGGATAATCCGGCCGGAGTGTCGGCCAGGTATAAAAGGGGGCGGGTCGGGCTGCCCTCCGGGCAGTCCCAACCCTAACCCCCCCTGGTCTCTCCTGCCGCCGCCGCCGCCTCTCCGCCGCTGCCACCGGAGTTCCGGCCATCCCCTTGGCCGGATTTCGCCGGAGGTTGCTCTCCTCCACCTTGGGAGGGCTTTCACCAAGCCATTTTTGCGATGGATGCGGGTATTTTCCTAACCCTAGGGTTGATTTTACCTATGCATATTCTTGGTGATTTGGCCCTCTATTTGTTGTTTTTCCTCTGTCATGAATCATGTTGTATGGCTCTCTCTCCCCGATCTATCAAATTGTAGGCTACAGCAACTGTTAGAAAATTTTTCGAGGGGGCCGGATTATCCGCCCCCCCTGGCCGGATAATCCGGCCTGGGAGTTCACTGTCATATTTTTCTATCTTGCTGCCCTCAATTTGATTTTTTGGTGAAGTTTGTTTGTTCATACTACATGATTCTTTGATCCTTTCCGTAACTCGTGTGCATATGCTTATCCCCATGCTATCCATGCCTCTCTATTTCACAGGTGGTTCGAGTATGCCGAAGCGCAAGCGCCGGTTGATTCGGAATGAGGAAGGAGTTCTAGTTGATGAGGTTGCCATTCGTCAGCAACAGAGGGAGGCTGCTAGGAAAGCTGAGAAAGCAAAGGCTGCCAAGGCTCAAGCCCGTCATCGCAAAGGCAAGGCAGCACAACCATCTCGTCCCAACTACAAGAGCATGCCAGAGGCCGAGTACATTCTAGTGAGGCGCAACAATTGGTACGCCTCACCCAGAGATGAAGACATTGAGGACCGTGGATTTTGGAATGAAGAGTAGTGGGGGATTTTCCGTGATGTCTATGAGCCTTTCAAGAATCCTTGTCGACCGATGCATCCTATTGACTTTGATCACCTTCGCAGCAAGACCTATTTTGATGAAGCAGTTTCTGTGGTTGAGAAGTTGGGTTTGATGGGGTTGGCTAACATTCAGTGCAACTATAACCCCGGCCTCATCAAGCAGTTCTATGCTACTCTTGTGATCTTGCCCAATGCTCAGAAGTCTATGAAGTGGATGACCGGAGAGCATGAGTGTACATCAGACTTCTCTACGTTTGCCTCCCTCTTGGGGTATGCGTATAATGGAGACACTCCAGTGGGTCGCCGTATTCACAATCCGGGGACCAAGCCTGACAAGGATAAGCTGTATGACCTCTATGACTCCACAGGCGTTGTGGGCTTCATCAATGGCCTGCATCCACTCTATGATCAGCTTGTCCGCATTTTCAGAGAGAACATTGCTCCTAGCGGTGGTAACAATGATGCCATTCGCACCTCACTTGTTGACCTCCTCGCTTTTGCTCATGAGTGTGCTACTTCGACCGACCCTGCTGAGGACTTTACTCTTGATGTGATGGATTTCATCTTCTATGAGATTAAGGATGCTATCATTCAGATGAACACTGTGCCATATGCTCCCTACATCATGCTCCTCATCAAGCATGTACTTGGAGATTATGATATCCATGATGATTGTGTGGAGCACCTAGTCAAGAAGATGTATGTCAAGCAGAAGAGGTCTACTGCTCCATCAGCTGCATATCCTAGCACCTTCATGGCGGATGCGTGGTCGAGTGCTTCTACTCGTGATCAGAGGGCTGCTGCATCTGCTATGTCCAGGGAAGTGAGGAAGCTCAGCTGGTTTGAGAGGAACGTTCTCTGCATGAAGGTTGAGATCCACCGTGAGAACTACCAGGCCTATGTTGAGAGGAAGAACATTCAGGACACCCAGCAGCTGATCCTTCACCGTCTCAGTGGTGCTCAGACCGCCGATCCCATTCCTACTGCACCTACGTCCTATGAAGCTTGGAACACCGACCGCTATAACTGGGTTGATATGCAGAAGCATCTCTTTGGTGCTCCATATTCTCCCACAGGGGATACTCATCCAGAGGCTGAGGAGGACGTGGAGGCTGAGGATGAAGATGCTGGAGCTGATGAAGATGATGGCGGAGATGATGATGATGATGGCAGAGCTGATTATGCTGAGGACTCCGACGACATCGGTGATTGGGAGGATTGATTCCTCGGGGCGTGTAGCATCGCTCTTCTCTCTTTTTGGTGTCGTGATGCCAAAGGGGGAGAAGTAGTTCTATTAGGAGTCTCACGGGATTTGCATGGGTGGGAACACAAGCTTGCGCGTTTATCATTCCTTTGGCGCTTGTGTTTCTTCTTATTTTACTTGTCTTAAGTTTGGAACAATTCGTGTGTGTGGTTTATTTGCTACTATGGTGTGTATGAGACTATGTTCTAGGTTTTATATGTGCCGTGTGGAACATTATGTTTGTTCACTTATGTTTTTGTGAGCTCATGGTATATGTGTGAGATGGCTATGGAATTATTGTCCGGTTTCTCGTCATTATCATATTCAAAATTCCATATTGATTGAGTTATCCATAAAAAGGTATGCCTCCTACAAACTCATTTGTGTAGATGCACACATTTAGGGGGAGCTTTTATTTCTTGCTCAAATATTTGGTTTGAAATATTCGATCTCTCTTGCAAATTCTAGTGTTGTCATCTAACACCAAAAAGGGGGAGATTGAAAGTGCAAACTTTGTATCCCTCGTGTTTTGTGTGTTAGATAACAACATTAGGAATTTTAAGTGTGTGTTAAGTGGTGCAGATTTTACAGCTCAAGAAATGACTATGTCACTGGGTTTGTTCCAGGCCGGATAATCCGGCCAGGGGCCGGATAATCCACCCCCTCCGGCGAGAGGTCGAAAATGGCTAAGTCTTTTGCTCGGCGTCATGCAGTAACCGGGCCGGATATTCCGGCCAGGGGGCCGGATAATCCGCCCCTCCCCGGCGAGAGCTCGAAAAATTGCTAAGGACTTGGTCGGCGTCATGCAGTAATGGGGCCGGATATTCCGGCCAGGGGGGCCGGATAATCCGCCCCCCTTCGACGACCTCAGAATTCTGCTAAGGACCTGGGTCGGCGTCACCCAGTAAAGGGGCCGGATATTCCGGCCAGGGTGGCGGATAATCTGGCCAGCCGGATAATCCGGCCATACTTTGGCCGGATAATCCGCCCCTCCAGCTCAGCAACGGCTACATTTTGGGAGGGGCTATAAATACCCCTCCCCTTCTTCCACCTCAAGCTGCTCGTCCTGCACAAGAAGAATACCCCATTTGGAGCCACCAAATCCACAAGATCTCCTCCCTCAACCCACCAAAGCTCTTGATCTTTGGAGAATTGAAGGAGAAGGCCTTGATCTACATCCTCACCGAAGCGATTTGATTTCCCCTCTCTTTTGCTTGAGGGCCCTTGTGTATTGGGTTCCCTTGTGTCCCTTGACCTTGATTTGTGTGATTGATATCTTGATACTAGTTGTTTGATTGCTTTGTGGTGCTTGGGGGCCTCCAAGTCAGTTGTGGAGTTGTGCCCCAAGTTTTGTAATGGCCGATTCCGCCTTGAGGAATCCCTTACGCTTCGTTTGGATGCACAGAAATGATTTCTGGAATTGAATTGAGTAGGAATTCCAAATTTAGAGTGGAAAGGAAATGGCTTACAATTCGAATTCTGTTATTTGGATGGCCTGTATTGTGCTGTTGGAATCACAGAGTGGTACCCATTTACAATTCCTGTTTGGATGTATAAACCACGGAATTGAATATTTTTTAAGTTTGAACAATATACAGTTGCCGCATATCTAATTAGTACAACTATTTTAGATGCAGTGTCACGCTCAAACACGGTCGATACTCGATACTATCGTCACATAAGTATAGCCATCATATCATGTGATTTAGTAAACTTAGATTACTTTGGCCGCCATGCCTGATCGATCAAATACCCGGCCGGCGGCGGCTCAACATAGCCAGGGACAACCATTGCTACCACAAAGAAACTAGACGAGGAGGAATTGGAGCCGGACGAGGACGGCGTCGGCCTGCACACCACCGGATTCTCGCTATGGCAAGAAACAGAGAGTTGTAAGATGAGAAGAAGTAGGGAGCTATGGATTGGAGCTGGACACGAGGACGGCAACTGGATGCTCAAGAAGGCCACATCGCTGGCTTGGCGCTTAGAGGCTGCTCGCAAGGGTGGTAACTCAGCGACGAGGAGGGCCTAGCGCCCCAGCATAGCCGACAACAAAGGTCAGGCATGGGCCATGGGCACGTGTGGGAGACGAGCAGGTGTGCACAGGGCATTCATCGGCGAGGTGAGGCCTGCTAGTTAGCTCAGCACAGCTCGGCAGGGCCGGTGGCAAGCAAGTGTGCACGCGCTCTAGAATGGCATCATCGATGCCATCATGGTCTACGCAGAGCGGCTCCTCCAGGCCACAGCGCGGCATCAATTTCAATTAAAATCCGGAGGGGCGAGGAAGGACGCCGGAGGAAGGAAGGAGGAGGGAGGACACCGGAGGAAGGAGGTCGAAGGGAGGAGGGAGGACGCCGGAGGGAGGAGGTCGGACGCTGGAGGAAGGACGCCGGAGAGAGGACGCCGGAGTGAGGAGGCCGAAGGGCAGAGGGAGGACGCCGGAGAGATGAGGGAGGAGGAAGGAGGTAGGAGGACGCCGGAGGGAGGAGCCCAGATGGCGGACGCCAGAGGGAGGAGGGAGGAGGGCGCGGAGCTCACCTCTGCCGTCCGTCATCGCAGAGGTGTCGCCTGTCGAGCGAGTCAACGACCAGAGACCTATCGCTATCACTCGAGGATGAGTGGGTAGGCTCGTTTCCAGCCAATTTCGGACCTTAGGGGGTCGGAAACGAGCTTGGCCTGAGAAGGAATTCGGGAGCTCCTCCACGGAATTCGGGCCGAATTCTGGATCAAAATTCCAGGCCACTCCAAACGCCAGAATTCGGATCCGAATTCCTGAATTCCTGATTCCTGGCCCAATTCAATACATCCAAACGAGGTGTTAGTGGAAAGTGAGCTAGGCCTTTGTGGCGGAAGCTTGCACCGGAGAATAGGGTGACCCTTTGTGGCGTTGGTTAGGCCTTTGTGGCAACCACACCCCTCCAACGTAGACGTACTTCCCCTAAAAAGGAAGGAACTACAGGAATTACATCCGTGTCTCCGTGTGCTCCACTCTCGGTTAACTCTATCCTTTATTGCCTTTACTACTTGTATCTTGCTTAGCTTGCTAGTTGTCATATAGGTAAATTCACCTTAGTTGCATATCTAGAGAATTTACCTTTTGTGTCAAGCCTAAATTAAAAAAGAATTAAAATTTGAGTAGCACCTATTCAACCCCCCCCCCCCTCTAGGTGCCCATACGATCCATTCAAGTGGTGCTCGGTTGTTCTTTTTTCCAAAGTTATGATGCCAAGTCAAGTTCTAAGGAAGAAGCTCACATTGGATCAAACAGAGGACGCGTCGAAACCAGCTCGTACACGCGGCAGCAGGCTATGGCAGAGACTACGCGGCAGCAAGCCAGATAACGCTGGATTCATGACGATCAGAAGCTTGCCAGCATACCAATTGATCGGCAAGGTGAACAAAGTATAAAGAGCAGCTGCGCACATCCGTAATTCATGAGATGAAACTATTCGTATACATCAACAGCCATCTGCATGGCTCTACGTCAAGGCATGAAGCAGCTACTTGATCAAATCAGAAAAAAAGAAAAAGAGAAAATTAACTCAGTTTGATGGCGCATCGCAATCAGAGAAATTGGCAAAAAAAATCAAGCGCTACTATACGGAGCAACCTAAAAAGGCTACTATCTAGCCGTCAGATTACTAACTTGGCTGCTCGGATAACTTGGGAAAAAAATACTTTGACTACTTCGTCTTCAACATCGTCGGCTATGCCTTAACACGCTCGGGGGCTCGTCGTCGCGCACTCGCGCAAACTATCGGCAACACTCGAGGGCTCGGCATCAACTCACCCCTGAGTGCGGAAAATCACCCTCAAGACCTGCGATTTCGTCGACATCAGCAACACAGTGATCCCAACAGCGCTCGGGGGCTCGACAACAACTTCGCCTCCGATCGTGATTGTGATTCTACGACAACAACTCGACTACGTCATTGTCGCTACGCCGCGCCGACCACGCCGCACACGATAAAAGCTAAGTTTTCCTCTTCCAAGAGTCGATTTTTATTTACCTTTCGCCGCACCCGATACTCAGGGGCTCCACCATAAAAAATCATCTTGCATATCATTGACTTCAAAAAATTACAAAAGTCCTAGTAGCCGGCGCTCCTTGTTAAATCCTTGAAAATTTTGTTTACAGTCGCAGAAGCTCGACTAATGCTTGGCAAGGCACAAACCTTGGGCGTCAGGCTAACGAAAAGGCTTAGCAAGTAAACTACATCTTAAAATTCAAATGCAACAAACACATCATATTACGTATGACCTGAGTAGCTGATTGAGCCGCGAGTGCATCAGGCTAACGAAAGGGTCTTACGTACAAGCAATGAATTATACAAAAAACATCGAGTTTTCATTTTACATATTGAATCATCATTACAATCTGGAAACACAATATTTCTTGAAGTGACAAAGTATTTCACAGCTTCTCATATTTTTCTGCAGCTGAATTCCTTCGAGAACATCTTCGAGTAGTATAACTTGATTCTATGCCCGGCTACAAGTACCCGAACATAGACTCTGGGGCTACTCCCATCGGGAGCGCTGGCCGCGCGCTCGATAGAAAGTCAATTACGAGAGAAAGAATTCAACAAGAAGAGAAGAAGAAGAAGAACTGGAGCCTATGATCGATTATAAGTATTCGACCATAGCCTCGAGGGCTACTCCCATCGGGAGCGCTGGTCGCGCACCCGAAAAAAATTACTTCGAGAAGAACAAGGAAGAAATTTCGAGTCCATTATCGGTGGCAAGCACCAGAAAATAAAACTCAACATTTACTCCCATTGGGAGAGCGGATTCAAGAACTCGACGATTTTGGCCATTGCATTAGCCAAGTTAAAGATTGAAGAAATCGAAGATTTAAAGAAGTCAAAGATTGAAGAAATCAAAGTTTTCAAGAACTCAAAGTTTGAAGAAGTCAAAGAAATCGAAGATTTGAAGAAGTCAAAGATTGAAGAAGTCGAGGAATTGAAGAAGTCATAGAATAGAAGAAGTCAAAGATTTGAAGTTTGGAAACTCAACCCGAGTCTGTGACTCAAGTAGAGTCTCGGGGGCTACTGACGTGGGTATGCCCTATGGGTACCCACGGATTAGTATACCGGGTCCGGCCCATAATGGAGGTGGACTAGCACAAGGACTCAAATATTGACTTGGAGAAGAAGGAAGGAAAGTCCAATCCGTATTCGACTAGGACACTTGTAAAACCTTAGCCTGGTTGCATATATAAAGCCAGGCAGGGGCACCCCTAGAGGAAGAAAGAAAGACAACATAGATTACAGATCTTAGACTAGACAGAGATTAGACATAGATTAGATACAAAACTCCACCTACGGCGGCACCTTGTAAACACCATTGTGATCATATACTAGATTGCTAGCAGGATGTAGCGATCCTCCACCACGGGGACGTGAACCTAGGTACGTCGTGTGCCAATCTCGATCCCGGAATCTCTAGTCGTTGCTCTTCCCCCGATCCTAAGTCCTTCATCTAGGACATTTGTTGAGTTAACCCCTCGTCAGTAACTTTCAAATCAACAATATAAGGTCTAAACTTATCACATGCAAAAACAACAGCAAGGAACTCCTTCTCAGTAGTAGCATAATTCTTTTGAGCAGCATCAAGAGTCTTACTAGCATAATGAATAACATTCAACTTCTTATCTACGTGCTATCCAAGAACAGCACCCACAGCAAAATCACTAGCATCACACATAATTTCAAAGGGTAAATTCCAATCAGGTGGTTGGACGATAGGAGCAGTAGTTAAAGCCTTCTTAAGAGTTTCGAAAGCTTCTTTGCAATCATCATAAAAAACAAATGGTACATTTTTTTGAAGAAGATTAGTAAGAGGCTTTGAAATCTTAGAGAAGTCTTTAATAAACCTCCTATAGAAACCAGCATGACCAAGAATACTACGAATACCTTTAACATCTCTAGGATAGGGCATTTTCTCAATTGCTTCAACCTTTTGCCCTGTCAAGTTCGATACCTCTTTCAGAGATTTTATGTCAAAGAACAATTCCTTCATTCACCATAAAGTGGCATTTCTCCCAATTAAGAACAAGATTAGTTTCTTCACATCTCTGCAAAACTTTATCAAGATTGTGCAAACAATTATCAAAAGAAGTTCCATAGACAGAGAAATTGTCCATGAATACCTCCACAATTTCTTCACAAAAACCATGAAAAATAGCAGACATGCATCTTTCAAAAGTAGCAGGAGCATTGCACAAACCAAAAGGCATACGTCTATAAGCATAAGTTCCATGAGGACAAGTTAAAGTGGTTTTCTCTTGATCTTGCTTTTTAACAACAATTTGAGAGAAACCAGAATAACCATCAAGAAAACAAAAATGAGTTTTATAACCTCTCTAACATTTGATCTATAAATGGTAAAGTATAATGATCTTTCTTAGTAACTTTATTGACCTTTCTAAAATTGATGCATGATATGTCTCAAACGTATCTATAATTTTTGATGCTCCATGCTTGTTTATACACCATTTGCTTTGTGTTTTGTTACACTTCGTGGCGTTTTTATGTATTTTCCGGAACTAACCTATTAACAAGATGCTACAGTGCCAGTTCCCTGTTTTCTGATATTTTTGTGTTTCAGAAAAGTTACACCGGAAATATTCTCGGAATTGGACGAAACAAAAGCCGAACCTCCTATTTTTACCGAAGCTTTGCGAAGACCGAAGATGAGACGGAGGGGGGCCAGGGCCAGGCTCACCATAGGGTGGCGCCGCGCCACCATATGGTGAGACCACCTTGTCCACCTTCTGACGCTGCCCTTTCGCCTAAAAAATCCCCTCGACGGGCAAAACCTAGGGGACGGATCGCTTTTCCTCGAAACATACTGCAAGCCGCTGCCATCGTCGAAGCGAGATCGGGAGGATCCAGGAGCTCTTTAAAGGAAATATGCCCTAGAGGCAATAATAATATTGTTATTATCATATTTCTTGTTCATGATAATGTTTATACTCCATGCTATAATTGTATTAAGCGGAAACATTAATACTTGTGTGGTTTATGAACAACACCGTGTCCCTAGTACGCCTCTACTAGACTAGCTCATTGATTAATGATGGTTAAGGTTTCCTAACCATAGACATGAGTTGTCGATTAATAATGAGGTCATGTCATTAGGAGAATGATGTGATGGACAGACCGAAATAAAGCATAGCAATTAGATCATGTCATTGTGTTCATCTTTGCGAAGCTTTTCCTATGTCAAGCATTGTATTCCTTAGACCATGAGATAATGCAACTTCCTGGTATCGGAAGAAAGCTTTGAGGTCATCAAACGTCATCCTATGAAAGGGTGATCATAAAGGTGTCTCTCAGGTGATCGGAAAGTACTTGTTGGGTTGCATGTATCGAGATGGAATTTGTCCCTCCCAAGTTGGAGAGATATACTTCGGGCCCACTCGGTAATCGATATCAACATCGCTTGCAAGAACGTGGTTAAGGAGTTAATCACAAAGTGATATCGGATTACAGAACGAGTAAAGTACTTGCTATGAACGAGATTGAACTAGGTATGGCGATACCGACGATCGAATCTCGGGCAAGTAAAATATCGCGTGACGAAGGGAATACATATATGGGATTAATTGAATCCTGGCATCGTGGTTCATCCGATATGATCATCGATGAATATGTGGGAGTCAATATGGGTTTCCAGATCCCGCTGTTGATTATTGATAGAAGATCATGTCTGCATATTCTCGAACCCGTAGGGTCACACACTTAACGTGCATCGACGCTAGGATAGAATGGATAATTGGTTATTGAGTTTTTCGTTCAGAGTCTCGGATGAGATCCCGAACATCACGAGAGGTTCCGGAATGGTCCGGAGAATAAGATTCATATAATGGAAAGCAGTTTTTGGGTTTCGGAAAAGTTCTGTACTTTTTCGGTAGAGTACCGGAATGTTCTAGAAAGTTCCAGAGGGCTCCATGGTGGGGCCCACATGCCCCAAAGGGTCCACATGGATCAAAGGGTGATGCCTACATGGGCCTGGTCGTCCATGCCCACTTGTCCTATGAGGCCAAGGGCAAAATCCTAGGGTTTTCTTATGGGCCAAAGCAAAGGAAACTTAGGGGGCAAGTTTTCTCCCTGGGGCCACCAGCTTGACTTGGAGGCTAAGGCAGCCCCCTTGGCTGCCCCCCTTGACCTATTTAAAGGGGAGGGGAGGGCTGGGGCGTTCTCACCTTAAACCCTAGCCACCGGCCCAACTGCTGCCCTCCAATCTCTCTCTCTCGCGACTGCACATAGACGAAGCCTTACTGCAGAAACTCTCCACCATAAGCACCACGCCGTCGTGCTGCAGATCCAATCTATCTCTCCACCATACTTGCTGGACCAAGGAAGGAGGAGACGTCGCTGCGCCGTACGTGTGCATCTCTCGGAGGCATCGCCACTTGCGGTGTTGGATCGGATGGGATCGCGGGGAGGAGATGGCTAGTACGACTAGATCATCCACGTTATGTTGAACGTTTCCGCTGTGCGATTTCTTCAAGGGTATGAAGATCTCATCTACCTCTCTCGTTGATTACATCTCCTAGATTAGATCTTGGCTTTCTTGTTCGCATCCGTAGGAAATTTTTTGATTTTCTATGCTGCGAAACCCTTCAGTGGTATCAGAGCTAGATCTATGCGTAGATGTGTTTCACGAGTAGAACGCAACATGCTTGTTGCGGGCATTGATGTTTTCTGTTGCAAACCTCTATGTTCTGTATTTCTTATGGCGCGGCATAGTGAGATCGAAGCGGTCCAAGCCAACTTTACGCGACCTCGTTCGCGAGACCGGCTCCGCACTTGACGTGTGGCTTGTTCCACACATGCGGCTGGTGGATGTCAGTTTCTCTCACTATAGTAGTCATGGGATTTACAACGGATGTTAGCAACCATAATATCACCATTGTGGCTTTTCGTAGGTAAGAATCGTTCTTAACTTGCTACTCCCATAAGCCACGTAAAGCATGCAACAACAAAGTAGAGGCGTCTAACTTGTTTTTGCAGGGAGTGTTTTGTGATATGGTATGGCCACAAGATGTGATGTGATATATGTGATGTATGCGATGATCATGTTTTGTAATATTTTACGACTTGCATGTTGATGAGTTCACAACCGGCAGGAGCCATATGGTTGTCTTTATAATTGTGTATGACCTGCGTGTCAACTTCTTATACGCCATGTAATAGCTTTACTTTATCGCTAAGTAGTTAGCAATAGTTGTAGTTGCTATTCGTGGTGGAGGCAATCATGGTGGAGTGATGGAGATCATTCCGGCGCGCACAAGATGGAGATCATTGCGCGCAGATTGGCTATACCATGTCACATAAAATTATATGCATGTGATGTTTATCCTTTTATGTATCTTATTATGCTTTGATCGCGACGGTAGCATTATAAGATGATTCCTCACTTAAAGATCAAGATAAAAATTGTGTTCTCCCCTCGTATGCGCCGTTGCGAAAGTTCGTCGTGTTCAAGCATCTCGTGATGATCGGGTGCTATAAACTCTACGTTCACATACAGCGGGTGCAAGCCAGTATTTGCACATGCGGAGATACTTGGGTTTGACTTGACGAGCCTAGCATGTACAGACATGGCCTCGGAACACACGGACCGAAAGGTCAAGCATGAGTCATATGGATGATATGATCAACATGTTGATGCTCACCATTAAAGCTACATCATTCACGTGATGATCGGTCTCGGTGTAGTGAATTTGGATCATGCTTCACTAAACAACTTTGAGGGATGTTGAATTTAGTGGGAGTTCATTAGTAATTTGATTAACTTGAACTAATTATCATAAACTAATTCTTAGTGTATTTGCATAAGTCGTTGTAGTCTTTGGCACCGTTTCCCACCGACACTTAGCTTAATTGAGTTAAAAGAACTATAGAATTCTGGATAATCACTTTTCGGTCTAGTGCCGTTTAATGTCAAGACTAAAGATTAAGTCCTATTGCAAACTTTAGCAAGCCTTGCTTGCTCCATACGATTTAATAAATTGTATTGATCTAAGAGCAATGATTCAAGTTTAGTATCTAAAGATCATATGTTTGCCTTCATGATAAATTGATCTTCAAAATTGTTTGAGAATCAAAGTGATCATCGAGCTGAAAGAATTGTTTCAGAAACAAACAAGAAGTGAAAGATATTTGATATCTAAAACTTTGATTGTTTGCAAAAATGATGAAGTATAATTTAGTAAAAGAACATATGCTCATATTGTATGACTATATGCGAAGATTGAAGATGATAGGTGTCCCGATCACCCAAAAGTTTGGGAACTAATATTATACTTGCATTCATCCTTATAAGCTATAGTAGTTTCATCATGAAAGTTGTCATGATAAGATGAATGAAAGGGTATTGGCTAAATTGTTTTTGCTATACCAAAGATACTAAAAATGGAATCTAGAAGAACGCCAATTATATGATGATGGTGATCCACCTCAATGTGCAAAGTCCAGGGCTATTAGTATTTGACTAACATCCTTTGGACCATGTGTCAAATAATTTACGCCACTATTGATGTTGATAGATTCTTCTAATGGAGTGGAAATGCTAAATAGGATCTGCAAAATATTTGGTAGAAAAGGAAAAGACTGGAAATGTCCAGCTCAGGTATATAAACGATATACATGTTATAGATATATTTCTTTGCTCGTTAACAATGTAATTCTTGGGTATTCGATACTAGATTGTTGGTATGAAATGTCATACAAAGCAACACTATACAAGAAGTACAATGGCCTAAGTAACTAGCAAAGGAATGTGGTAATGATGCGCGCCGAGAAACAAATAAAAGTGTTATTGTGCTTCTCGTCGGTATCAAACCTAGCCTTCGAGATTTGATTGAACTTGATAATTGTTATATTGTTCTTGTATTATGAGAACAATTGTTGTTCATATTATTACCGTCTTCCATAATCGATGGATAGATTATAATTATAAATCTTGATGGTAAAATAAACATTTATAACACTGATGCTAAAGGTCGCAAGACAAAAATGAATTTCACTTATATATGACACCACTGTTTAAGTCATATTGGAAACAAAACATGAAAGAAATTCCATATTGATGGATTTTTCGAGTCATTTGATTTTGAATTGATTGACGCTTGTAAGACTTTTCCTAAAGATGATTAAACTTCGTTCATGGGCCATGGACAGAACGAGCGACTAACTAAATGGAGATCATACATGTTGATGTATGTAGTCCATGGTGTGAAGTCGATAATGGTGTATTTTCTATTTCATCAATGACTCAAATAGATGTATTGTATATCTACTTGATGAGATAGAAGTATGAAATAATTGAAATTGTTTAATTTATGAAGTGGAAATTATTGTAACAAGAAAAATTCAAGTTTTTATGATTGGATCATAAAGAAGAATATTTGAGTTACAAGTTTAGCAAACATCTAAGAGTTAGAGGAATTGTTCCACAAACTTGCATCGTGATAAACACCATAGGAGTATGGAGTTTTTGATGGATGTAATCAAACCTTGTTTGACATGGTTAGAGCAATGATTATATAAAACTACCAATATAATTTGTGGATTATGCTTTAGAGACTAGCGCTTTTCACTGAATAGAGCACCATCATAATCCGCTGAAATGACACCGTACAGGTTATAGTTGTCTTTTCTTAAATTTTGGTATGCATGACATAAGTAAAATGTTTACAACCAAAATCGGATTAGTAAGTCTTTGTAGGGTTATCCCAAAGAATGTCGATGGGTGTTTCTTCTGCCATAAACCCAATTAAAAGTGATTGTCACTGAAAGAAGTGAACTTCTTATGAAGGAGTTTTTCGCGAAAGGTTTAAGTGGGAGGAAGATAGAACTTGATGAGGTTATTGAATCTGAGCAAGATGATCAGAGTAGCGCAGCACCAGAAAATGTTCTGGAAGAGGCAACTGCATTCATAGCTCACGCGTCTATAATATGTTGTAGTCACGGCATCGAAGTTCCTATTTAACCAAGTTGGTCGTAATCAAATAGCAAGATTTGAGGATGAGATATTATTAGATAATAGTAACCAACAATATACAAAGAAGCGGTGATGGGCCCTGACTTCATCATATGAATTATTCTAGCAACAATTACATATTGAGATATGATAGTTGAATAAACAAAACAACATTCCTCTACCGGAATGCACACCAAGGACGTGTACCTGACACGATCCAATGGGTTTTGTTGATTCAAAGGTTGCTAGATATGTATGCAAACTTCTATGGTAGAAGTAAGCATAGCGAAGTTGGAATCTTCAATGATGAAAATGTTAAAGTGTTAATTTCATCAAGATATTTGAAGATGCTTGTATTACAAGAAAGTAAGTGGGAGCGCTCAGACATATTTCTAATACTTTATGTGGACGACATATCATTTATTGGAAATAATGTGTTTTTCTTGATATTGTTAAGTTTTCATTAAAATTAGTTTTTGATGAAAGACTTAGGTAAAACCAGAATATTAAGCATCAATGTCTATGCAGATAGATTGAGGCACTAATATAGTTTTGCCAGAGTACATAGATGAAATATTGAATTTGTTCAATATGGAAACAATAAGAACGGTTCTTGTTGCATGGAAGAGGTTGGAGCAAGAATCAATTGTTTTGACACTTGATGAGTGAAACCGCAAGAATGATTTTATCAATCTTGTGTACCATGATATGTAGATCCAGATATGTCCGATGCTCTAAAAGGTTACGGGCATTCATATGATGATCGTCGGACAATAGTAAGAATATTCTGTTGTACTTTTGAAGAACTAAGAATATATTCTATATGCAAAAGTGACAAATGATTCATTGCAATGTGTTACATTGGCTTTGTCACATGTACAAGTAAAATTTTATCTCAATTTTAAGCTATTTGTTTTGAGTTAGAAGGTGGCACAATAAGATGGAAGAAAGTTCCATGATGACTTGGATGAGTTCCAATGTTAACATTGTGGCGGATACTGCAGTGAGGGCTAAGTATATAATCGCTTTAGAAGCGGCATAAAAGATGCAAAGTAGATAGTATAATCCAACTTATTTGTGGCACTGTCGTCCAGGTCATATTGGTGTAAAACGCATGAAGAAACTCCATTCTGATGGACTTTTGGAGTCTCTTGATTTTGAATCATTTGACACGTGCAAGCCATGCCTCATGGGCAAGATGATCAAAACCCCATCCTCCGGAATAATGGAGCGAGCAACGGACTTATTGGAAATCATACATACCGATGTGTGCGGACCAATGAGTATTTCGACGCGCGGTGAATATCGCTATTTTCTCATTTTTCTGATGACTTAAGTAGATATGGGTATGTCTATTTAATGAAACATAAATCTGAAATGTTTGAAAAGTTCAAAGAATTTCAGAACGAACAGGAAAACTATCGTAACAGGAAAATTAAATTTCTGCGATCCGATCGTGGAGGTTTAGTTCCAAGTGTGCTAGTACTATATAGTTCTATTGTATGACAATAGTGACAACATAGTTTTGGCAAAGAAACAAAGGTTTCATCAGAAGACCAAGTTTATACGATGCCATCTCAAACAAGATGAGTAATGCATGCTAACGCAAAAGAATATGCAAATACAAACGGACCTGAAAGTGTCAGACCCGTAGATAAGGTTTACCACGTGCAACGCGTATGAATAACACCGGAATGCCATAGGTGTTAAAGGCGCAAGTATGACTAGATTATTGACTCTAGTGCAAGTGGGAGACTAAAGGAAATATGCCCTAGAGGCAATAATAATATTGTTATTATCATATTTCTTGTTCATGATAATGTTTATACTCCATGCTATAATTGTATTAAGCGGAAACATTAATACTTGTGTGGTTTATGAACAACACCGTGTCCCTAGTACGCCTCTACTAGACTAGCTCATTGATTAATGATGGTTAAGGTTTCCTAACCATAGACATGAGTTGTCGATTAATAATGAGGTCATGTCATTAGGAGAATGATGTGATGGACAGACCGAAATAAAGCATAGCAATTAGATCATGTCATTGTGTTCATCTTTGCGAAGCTTTTCCTATGTCAAGTATTGTATTCCTTAGACCATGAGATAATGCAACTTCCTGGTATCGGAAGAAAGCTTTGAGGTCATCAAACGTCATCCTATGAAAGGGTGATCATAAAGGTGTCTCTCAGGTGATCGGAAAGTACTTGTTGGGTTGCATGTATCGAGATGGAATTTGTCCCTCCCAAGTTGGAGAGATATACTTCAGGCCCACTCGGTAATCGATATCAACATCGCTTGCAAGCACGTGGTTAAGGAGTTAATCACAAAGTGATATCGGATTACAGAACGAGTAAAGTACTTGCTGTAAACGAGATTGAACTAGGTATGGCGATACCGACGATCGAATCTCGGGCAAGTAAAATATCGCGTGACGAAGGGAATACATATATGGGATTAATTGAATCCTGGCATCGTGGTTCATCCGATATGATCATCGATGAATATGTGGGAGTCAATATGGGTTTCCAGATCCCGCTGTTGATTATTGATAGAAGATCATGTCTGCATATTCTCGAACCCGTAGGGTCACACACTTAACGTGCATTGACGCTAGGATAGAATGGATAATTGGTTATTGAGTTTTTCGTTCAGAGTCTCGGATGAGATCCCGAACATCACGAGAGGTTCCGGAATGGTCCGGAGAATAAGATTCATATAATGGAAAGCAGTTTTTGGGTTTCGGAAAGTTCTGTACTTTTTTGGTAGAGTACCGGAATGTTCTAGAAAGTTCCAAAGGGCTCCATGGTGGGGCCCACATGCCCCAAAGGGTCCACATGGACCAAAGGGTGATGCCTACATGGGCCTGGTCGTCCATGCCCACTTGTCCTATGAGGCCAAGGGCAAAATCCTAGGGTTTTCTTATGGGCCAAGGCAAAGGAAACTTAGGGGGCAAGTTTTCTCCCTGGGGCCACCGGCTTGACTTGGAGGCTAAGGCAGCCCCCTTGGCCGCCCCCTTGACCTATTTAAAGGGGAGGGGATGGCTGGGGCGTTCTCACCTTAAACCCTAGCCACCGGCCCAACTGCTGCCCTCCAATCTCTCTCTCTCTCTCGCGACTGCACGTAGGCGAAGCCTTACTGCAGAAACTCTCCACCATAAGCACCACGCCGTCGTGCTGCAGATCCAATCTATCTCTCCACCATACTTGCTGGACCAAGGAAGGAGGAGACATCGCTGCGCTGTACGTGTGCATCTCTCGGAGGCGTCGCCACTTGCGGCGTTGGATCGGATCGCGGGGAGGAGATGGCTAGTACGACTACATCATCCACGTTCTGTTGAACGTTTTCGCTGTGCGATTTCTTCAAGGGTATGAAGATCTCATCTACCTCTCTCGTTGATTACATCTCCTAGATTAGATCTTGGCTTTCTTGTTCGCATCCGTAGGAATTTTTTTGATTTTCTATGCTGCGAAACCCTTCACTCTTCCCGGCACCCTGCCAGAGAGGAGAATCCCTGCCGGAGGCCTTCTACACCACCATGGTTGCCTCCGGAGTGATGTGTGAGTAGTCTACCTTGGACTACGGGTCCATAGCAGTAGCTAGATGGTTGTCTCCTCCACCATGTGCTTCATGTTTAGATCTTGTGAGCTGCCCTACATGATCAAGATCATCTTTATGTAATCATACATGTTGTGTTTGTTGGGATCTGATGAGTATTGGTACTATGTCAAGTTGATGTGCTGAATATATATCTTTATGTTATATCTATGTTGCTTATGATCTTGCATGCTCTCCGTTGCTAGTAGATATCTTGGCCGAGTAGATGCTAGTGACTCCAAGAGGGAGTATTTATGCTCGATAGTTGGGTTCATGCCTCTAGTAATCTGGGGAGTGACAGAAACTTCTAAGGTTATAGATGTGTTGTTGCCACTAGGGAGAAAACAACATTCTTGTGTCCAAGGACATTTGCTTTGTTTACTTTATGCACTTTGCTTAATGCAGTTATCCATTGTTCGCAACTTAATACTCAAGGGGTACTCGAACGACTCCCCGCGAGTGGATTATTAGTCATAGATGCAGTTGGATTATGGTCTATGTATTTTGTCGTAATGCCCATAGTGAATCTCATAGTGATCCTCATGACATATGTACGTTATCTTTATTCTATCAATTGCCCAACTGTAATTTGTTTACCCAGCATGTTGTTATTTATCTTATAGAGAGACACCACTAGTGAACTGTGGACCCCGGTCCAATTTCCTTTACATTGCTATATTGTTTTACTTTTACTCGCATTGTTTACTTTCTTGCATACCATTATCCTTTTACCACTCGATACGCTCAGTCCTTTGTTTACAGCAAACCGATGAGATTGACAACCTTATCGTAAGTTGGGAGCAAAGTTCTTGGTTGTGTTGTGTGCAGGTTTCACGTTACTGCTAGGTGAAGACACACCAACAATATTCCTGGCGCCATTGTCCGGAGTGTCACGAAGCTAGCAAGCATCACCTTCTGAAGTTTGGCTTTCTCCTACTGGTTCGATAAACCTTGGTTTCACAACTAAGGGAAGACTTGCTGCTGTGCTCATCATACCTTCCTCTTGGGGTTCCCAACGGGCTGTTACTTACAAGCCATCAAGCAACTTTTTCTGGCAACATTGCCTGGGAGGAAGAAGACTTCTGCAAGGGGAGTCTCTCACGCACAATCTTTTACTTTGTTTTTGTTTTGCTTCATTTTATTTTTGCTTGCATCTTTTCATCAAAAATACAAAAAAATTAGTTCCTTTATAGTTGCTTTTACAAATCATATCACAAATGCTTTCATGAAAATTAGGGAGGAAAAGTTGAAACAAAAGGATTCTATTCCCAAGAAGTTAGAAGATGGTTGGGATCCCATCATTGATATGCATGTTAATTGTTTTGATTGCCATGCTTTATGTGATCTAGGTGCTAGTATTTCTGTTATGCCTAGAAAGATTTATGATATGCCTGGTTTACCACCGCTTCAAAAGTGTTATTTTGATGTCCCTCTTGCCGATGTTGCTAAGAAGAAACCTTTGGGAAGGATTAATGATGTTCTTATTATGGTTAACAATAACCTTGTTCCCGTTGATTTTCTTTTTATGGATGTTGAATGCAATGCTTCATATCCTATTATTTTGGGAAGATCTTTTCTTCGAACTGTAGGTGCCATCATTGATATGAAGGAAGGCACCATCAAATATCAATTCCCACTCAAGAAAGGTATTGAAAACTTCCCTAGAAGGAGGAAGAAATTACTTTTTGACTCTACTCTTAGAGCAAATTATGAACTTGATGCTTCATCGCTTGATATTACTTGATTTCCACTTTCTGCGCCTAGCTCAAAGGCGTTAAAGAAAAGCACTCTTGGGAGATAACCCAATGTTTTCCTTTTAGTACTTTTTCTTTTATTTGAGTTTTGGAAGTTATTACTACTGTAATGACCTCTCCTTATCATTTTTATTTCGTTGTTGTGCCAAGAAGAACCTCTAATTTGAGGGAGGTAAGATTTGGGGAAGTTGCTGTCCTGAAACAGATTTCTGTGCTTCACCGTAAAAATTCGTGAAAATTATGAAAATATCTTTTTGATCTGAAATTTCTTGTGCATAT
The DNA here is from genome assembly GCA_007115705.1 of Dactylis glomerata. Classification (NCBI taxonomy): domain Eukaryota; kingdom Viridiplantae; phylum Streptophyta; class Magnoliopsida; order Poales; family Poaceae; genus Dactylis; species Dactylis glomerata. Next base: position 3,136,597 of record QXEO01000184.1, read on the forward strand.
GCCCCAGGTTATATCAAAACTTTCATTAGTTTTGCACTTTTCGATTTGAGCAATAGAAGGTCCTCGAAAAATTCGACCTTTGTCAGCTGTTCTGTTTTGACAGATTTCTCCCACTATTTGTGTTTGCCTCTCGATCGCTTTCTTTTTGAGTTCTTTTGATCACGGAAGTTTTGAGGAAGTTGCTACAGTAGTATATGCTTTATTTGTGGTGTTTTTATTTTGAAACTGAACAAAAAAGGGTTGATTTACTATTATGTTTATGCTAATGTTGCTAATAGAATTGTGTGAAGTTTTGTATGAAGGAAGTTTTCAAGTGTAGGGATTGGAGAATGATGAGATGAGATGAAGTATGGACAAAAGCTCAAGCTTTGGTATGCCCATGTCACCCCAAGAAATACCTAAGAGGTACAAGCGTCAAAGCTTGGGGATGCCCCCGAGGCACCCCTTCTTCATCGGCAAAAATCGGGTCACCTTTCAACACACTATATTTTTATTGCTTCATATTCTATGCGTTTTTTGGAGCGTCTTTACTTTTGCTTTCAGTTTTATTTTGTTTTGTTTGCTGCAATAAATGGTTGGACCCCAACAAATTTCTTTTGGAGGAGATTTACTTTGTTTTTCATTGCCAAGAACACTCTAGCTTTCACTCTTACCATTCAACGAGTGTTCTCTTTTTCTAGAACTGCGTTTAGCTTTCGTTTTTCGCCTTGATTTTTGTTCAGATCTTGTTTTATCTTTGCATAAAGGTGTATTTAGACCACTGATCTATGTTGGTTTTCATCAAAATAGTTGTCTCAAAAAGGTTTGAATGGTGTTGGAAAAGAGAAATAGTTTCATGCAAAAAAGTGGTACAAAAAGGAGCTTGTTTAGACTGCGGCTTAGACTTTTGCATGCCATGTTTGATGTCGTTTTGATAGTATGCTTAGTAGTTTTTCTGTAGCATGACTTGTTTCAAATGACTGAGATTGCTTAATGAGCCTTTGAAAAATCATGTGTTGTTTTTATTATATGGAAGCATTTATTTGGTTTTCTCCTTGATGCTTTATTTGGGTTGACTTGGCGCATGCTTACAACATGTTTGACTCTTACAAAGTCGCAATAAGCCTCTATGATCATTTGGTTTTTGACTTGTGATGCCATTTTATGCTTCTTTTAATGATGTTTTGTCGCTATGCATGATTATGGCCGTTATTGCTCTCTTAGTTGGTCGCTCCCAGTCTTTTGCTAGCCCTCATTTTGTACTGAGTATGAGCTCTACTCGTGCATCCAACTCCCAAAAACCAAGTTATGCCTATGTGTCCACTATAAATTCCTATGCATGGTATTTGCAAGCCATTCCAAGTAAATTTTCATGTGCTACCTTTCAAAAAAAAACCTTCAAAATACTTCTCATTTTGTGACACTGTTTTCAGCTCATGGGGACGTAGTGGTCAGATTTGCTTTCTTCTATATTGTTTTATTCCAAAAAGAAAAAAAGGCACTCCTCCATGGTATGTGAATGTTGGTGGGCACCCGATGGAATCGGTTAGCCATGGTTTGTGAAAGGAAAAAAGGTGGGGAGGAGTGCCAAGCTTTATAAAAAGCACAAAAGTGCCAATCTCTCTCTCAAAAATTTGCTCATTTTTGTATGGAAGATAGTAAGAACCCCATTGCTAGTCGTTGACAAAGACAACCACCTTTCAAAACCAATTTTTATCTCTCTGTTTTCCAAATGAAAAGCTCTAGCACATGTTTAATCACTGCTTCCCTCTGCGAAGGGCCTTTCTTTTACTTTTATGTTGAGTCTCCACCTTCTACCTTTATGCACCGTCTAAGAGTGCATAGTTGCCATTCTGAGTTTAATGTGCATAGTCCCAAAGTTTATCATTGATTGATTCATGATTATGGTTTTGCTTGTTCTTAAATTATTTGTATCTAGTCGCCCTCTTAAACTTGAAGGTGTCCTATGCATTTATGTTTTGATATTCCATGAAGGACAAGCTGAAAACCACTTGCTATGTTTTTCCATATGATTTGAACACACGTTTGACTTTCATTGTTTCATTATTCATGATCTTTCGTTTGTGTTTCTTTTCATGTTATAACATGGTTGCTAAGTTTTTATTGTCAAGATTATGTCTTTTATGCCCATGTTTTAAGTTCTTTTGATCCCAGCACTCAATGCTTTACATAGATGATCAAGATTTTGATGGTGCATGTCACCTCAAAAATTATTCTTTTGTTATCACTTACCTACTCGAGGACGAGCAGGAGTTAAGCTTGGGGATGCTTGATACGTCTCAAACGTATCTATAATTTTTGATGCTCCATGCTTGTTTATACACCATTTGCTTTGTGTTTTGTTGCTCTTCGTGGCGTTTTTATGCATTTTCCGGAACTAACCTATTAACAAGATGCCACAGTGCTAGTTCCCTGTATTCTGCTATTTTTGTGTTTCAGAAAAGTTACACAGGAAATATTCTCAGAATTGGACGAAACAAAAGCCGAACCTCCTATTTTTACCGAAGCTTCGCGAAGACCGAAGATGAGACGGAGGGGGTGATACGTCTCCAATGTATCCATAATTTTTTGATGCTCCATGCTTGTTTTTACACCATTTGCTTAGTGTTTCGTTACACTTCGTGGCATTTTTATGCATTTTCCAGAACTAACCTATTAACGAGATGCCATAGTGCCAGTTCCCTGTTTTCTGCTGTTTTTGTGTTTCAGAAAATGTTGGGGATATACCAAATAGGTATACCAGCGACGTAGTCCTGAATCAGCAAGCCAGGGTGGCCCATCAGGGGTGGTATGGCGGATTCGCCATACCGGGCGGCCCAGTTGCTGAAGTTGGCACGGCGGTACCAGATGCAGGCGCTTATGGCGGATCCGGAGACAGGCCTATGGCGGGCTACTGGCGGCAAGCTTATGGCGGATCCGCAAGACGGCCCATGGCGGGTGACCTTGTAGCGCACGCGTAGGACTTAGTCTAGGACTCCAGGTTGTATCCGCTCCGGTACCAACGTGTAGCCCACGCCAGGCGCCTTTATAAGCCCGGCGTGGAGCAGCCCTTGAGGCAGAGACCAATCTTACGGCCAATCGCATAGCGAAACAGCCAACCTCATCATTGTAATCGAGCACTTGTTGCCATATAGTGAATTATAGCAGCACGTAGGATCTCGCCACCGTTGCGGGATCTGAAGCTGGGTAAACTCGTGCTACCACTGTCCTGGATTGCTCCTCCGTGTTCACCCCCTTCCACAAACCGCCATACACCTACCCATATGGCAGATCTGTTGACGAAACCACGACAGTTGGCGCCCACCGTGGGGCTTAGCGCATCTGGAGCGCGGATCCAGGTGGGATCCGCCTTCGCAGGCATCGGCGACACCGTCGCCATCGGGCGCGTCCTCTACGATTCCGGCTTCCCCATCGTCCCAGCGGATAACCTCTGGGTGCCGGCTAGAGAAGACCCTGCTCGATTCGCCGTCATCCCGATTGGAGATATCCATATCTTCATTGGAGAGACAAATCCTATCCCCGCTACGGAAACCAATTTCCGGCGGATTGGTATGGCTGAAATCCCCAAACGGACCGCTTTCGAGCTGGATACGGAGGAGGACTCATCTGATCTGGAAGTTTCCAAGAGGCCCAGATCGGATCTGAAAAATAATCCCACCTAGCCCGCCCCAGAGGTAGAGGAAGTGGTGGAAGACCATAGTGAATCCGCCATGAGCAATCTGGCGTTAGAGACACCGCGGTACTGCCTTGTTGCATTCGCAGGTATCACTTCGGGATCTACCTCCAATGGAGAAGATAGCCCAGGTGAATCCATCCTAGAGGCACTTAACGAAAGTGGTGAATCGGATGACTGGGATAGCAAAGGCTATGATTCTGACCATTACGATGCCGCCATGAGGAAACTCGAGGCGGAATTGGCGCAGCAGGCACTTGAAGAGCAGCACGCAGCGGCCAAGCAGGTGTTTGTCACCAACAAAGGAGATGATGCTGGGCAGACAACCGGTGATCCGCCATCTCAGGCAATCCACGACGGAGATGCCAGCAATGAGCAGGGTAACCCGCCATCAGCCGCCGATCCCGCCGCGGAGCAACTTCCCGAGATTCATGGCGGACCCAGGCCGTTACCCGCCATCCCTGAGGACCAGCACCAAGAAGACTTCACGACCCCGCTGGATAAGGTCATCTACGGAACTCTGGCAGATCCAATCACCCCTGACTATGTCAGAGATGTGAACGATCTCGAGAAGAAAAGGCGAGCACTCCTCAAGGAAGCAAAGCGAGTCGAGAAGATGGGCCAGCAGGTTGATGACGACATTGCTAAAGCTCAGGAAACGCTGAAGCGTGCAAGGAACATGGAAGAGAAGTATGCCACTCTCATTCAGAACCAGATCAACGAGGGAGGCGACCCGCAGCTGGTACGAAACCTTGAGTTCACCGTACCAACAGCGGAAACTCTGGCCAGGATGTACATCAAGAATCCGCCATACGTGGACAAAAACCACGATGAAGTTAGGGCTACGCCCATCGAGAACATCGTGGCCGCAAAGGAGCTATTGGAGCATAACAAGAGTCCAGCAGCTCTAGAGACAACGGTTAAACTGATGACCAAAGCATTAGTGCAGCAGGAAAAGGCTACGTCGTCACGGCGGCTCGAATCTGATCCTGCGCTATGCCGGTCTAGTACTGCGTCTAAAGCTCAGGGAGCTGGCAATAAGGGTGGTCGTCCTGACAACGAATCTCATACCGGATCCTCAGAGATCCGAAGAAGAGAAGCTCGCAATCGGAGACATGCCATACCAATATCCTCCGATGACGACAAACCACATGGCAAAGGCCCACAGAGAAATCCATCGCCACCCCGCAAGAATTACCCGGCTTACGGATACCAACAAACCACTGCTGCTCCTCGCCATAAGACCAACATGCCGCCGCCAAAGCACAGGACGTTCGAAGTCCCTAAGGGAGGAATCGTCATAATCGACAATGGTGGCAAACGAGGACGAAGCTGTGACGCTGGACGCAGAGATGATCCGCCACGACGGGAAAACAGCAGGGATGGCGGATCCAAGAGAAGGGACCGATCTCGCCATGACGACGGTGCGCATCGTAACGGTGACAAGGATAAGCATCGCTCCGCTCGCCGCCATGATGACAAAGGGCAAGGCTCCCGCCGCCATGACGATGACCCATCGCGAAGAACGGATGGAAGTCGTAGCTGCAGAGAACAGTCGCAGGACGGCGAAAGTAAGCGCAGACGTGACCCTTCGCCATCCCCACCAGGGAGCCCCCATGGCGGCGGTGGTGGTGGCGGCGGGCCTGCAAGGTCGCGCAACTCCCGCAAGGATCCGCCGGACCAGAAGCCCTACGACGCCCGTACCCATCTAAACGAGATTGCCAAGTCTCAAACGGCCTTCTTCCTCGGCCCAAAGTGCTTTGGACCACGGATCCGTGATGAGCCCATCCCGTATGGGTTCAAAATCGAGAAAAATATCCGCCAGTACAATGGAGTCGATAGGCCTTTGACTTGGCTACAAGATTATTTCAACGCAGTGCAATTCGCCGGGGGTTCTCCCAATGTTGCTGTCCGCTATCTCCCCCTGATGCTATCAGGCACTGCGAGGCAATGGATCAATGACCTGGCAGAAAACTCCATCCAAACCTGGTTCGATATGCAAACTGCGTTCACGGAAAATTTCGAGGGGACTTACAAGAGACCCCACAACATTGGTGACCTCCAACGGTGCCGACGAGCCGACGACGAGACCTCCCGAACTTTCCTCG